>SNQN01005306.1:22448-45435 GCA_008642245.1 Bassia scoparia | reverse complement strand
GTATCTTCTGGTCTAGTGGTCTCATTGTGTTTACCGATCAAGTGATTGAGAGAGAATCCTTTGATGCACCTAGAGCGGACACTTATGGCTCCTTCACGTGTGTGGGCTCCGTACTTGGTTTAGTACTGACTATATGATATTCTTTGATGTAGATAATGCTTCTTTTGTCTAATAGGTATCCTTTTCGTATTCTTTCATAAGAGTGAAAGGGTCTGCGACTATAGAGAGTCGGACATTTGTACTGACTGAGGCTATGCATACTTAGTACAGTCACTGTTATTGGGCTTTTGATGAAGCTTGGAACTTTTCTATAACATGTTGTTCACGGACTGTCGTGTATCTAGAGAGAGCATTCGATGATTCAGTAAATTTGACTCACGTTGGAGGCCTTTGTGACTTTGTTGCTGAATTTGGAATATGTACAGATAGCATACACTAGCGCTCCTCAGGTCTGGTGATGTGCTTAATCGAGTGGATTCAACGTACTCGTGATAAGGTTGTCGTTCAGAGTGCTGGTCTAAAGCTCCATGATCTTGGACTAGAGATTCATACATCAACTCTATTTTGAAAGTTGTCTAATAACTCTGATCAAATAAGGAGTTATATTAGTTGAAATTTCTCTAAAGGAAACAATATAGTAGGATATGATATTGAAAGTCACCCTAAGTGATGTCTAGCAATAGTGGAACTTCTTGTATAATATAACGACATTGATCTTGTGAAAGTGTATGATCGAATGATACTTTTGTGACATATAATAAAGTGAAAAAGAATGGAAACTAGAAGGCAATGGGAACATGATGAGATAAATATGGTAAATGGACAGCAAGTCTTAGACTGTATACAAGTGAAATGTGTACTTCCTATGTACGGACGTATATGTACTTAAGCATAATGGCTGAGAAATACCTCTTCATATGACTATCTAAATTTGTTGCAATAGCAATCGAAAAGCAGAGCCAACTATATTTCGAAGATTATGAACTTCCACAAGTTTCTCACCTCGCTCATTCTGAAGCTACTTCAATCCTCATCAAAGTAAGTTATTGTTTATGCTTAATCTCCATTCATTTTCATCGCATTACATGTTAAATCCATTACTCCGTTGTTATCTTCATTCATTATTTGCTTTGGTTGTTTTTTATGCGTTGGATTCAATGTTTTTTGTATGTTTAGGGTTCAATGTCGAAATTTGAGTGGGGATTTGATTTAATCGATAACTCGTAGATCTTTCATGGGATGCCAATATGCATTGTTGTTGGGTTATTGTGAAATTTTGTATTTACATGTGTTTTTTTTTGGGGTGAAGTTGGATATACCGTGTTGTTTGTCTTCATTTCACCTAATATATGTATTCGATTCGATTTCTGGGGTGGTAAAATTTGGTGCAAGCATCATTTCTGAATTTAGAAGGTTATTTTAGAATTCTAATATATGCCTAATAATGAAAAAAGAAGAAGCTCGAGTTCAATTAATCGAGTTTGAGGAAGTGAGATTAATTGGGTGTTTTTATGTGAGGTTAGAGTTGGAAAATTGGCACTGTAATATTTTAGTGGTTGTGTGGTTCAAGCTTGAAAGTTACAACTTCAATTTCCATGGAATTGAACTTTTTCTAGGAAGTTAGTAAATTGTTTGGTTGGCCTTGGAAGGTTGGGGTAAGTTCTGTTACCTTAATGGAGAATGGAGATATTTTGATCTTTGTCCCATTTGAGGGATAGAACTTTGGTGTTACCAAAGAATTCCGCCAAATTTCTTTCTAGCAATTTATACTTTCCAATGTATACAACCATTTAGATAACTATATATCTTTGTGGGACAAGGGTAATGGAAGATCCATGGATAATGGTCGAGAAAGGTGGAGATGAACAGTATTGAAGAGGCAAGAATATGGATTATCAAGATTTTTTATTAATATTTGTATGGTTGAATTATCACAGAACTCTCTATTGTTCCTCTCCAAAGAACACATGTTCGGTGGGTTGGTTTATAGTATCGACTATTATGGACAACGCCTACAATTTGATAGTGGGAGATGGTGAGGTTTGTAACAGTCAGATTTCCATCTCTCTCCTCAAAATCCTAGAATATCTAGAATGAACTCCTATGTTCCAACCTTTTAAAACGTCCAAATGAAAGGAAATTTAAGGTTGCATTAAGATTCAATCTATTTAACTAAATTGTTCGAGTACAAGTTTAAGTATTCAAACTATCTAGGGTCAATGCTTTTCAACTAAGAGCCTAGGTGTTTTTGATAAATTTAACCAAACTGAAGGGAACTAAGGAAATTTTCTTAGGATCTGTTACCTTTGGTGGGGTTAATGTAACGTATCATTGGGCTGCACGTGCACCAATACATGCTAGTTACACAGTTTTAGTTGGTTCAGTCAAAAATAGTTTGTAAATATATAATATAATCCTTCTCCTTGTTCGTGGATAAGGTGTTCGTACAGTTTTTGGAGTAATCTTTGTGACAACATTATACCAAAATCATGGAAGTGGTTTACGAGTAAGATTTTGATTGCAGATGAACAATAAAATTACATTATCATTGCAATGGTGTAGGCAAGTGGACGCTCCACATAGTGGACCACGATAATTAAAAAGTTTAATACTTCCTTCCTTTCCTTTTTACTTACAACTTTTGTTTTGGCACAGTCTTTTAAGGAAAAGATTTTTTAGTGTGTAATGAGCAAATTGGGTAAAATAATTTGAAGACTAGTAAGATAAAATCTCATTCTTACTCTTGTTAAAATTATTTACCTAATGTGCTCGTTTTACATCCTTAATCTCTTCCTTTAAAAGCATGCAAAAAGAAAAGTGGAAGTATAAGGTTTGAACGGAGGAAGTATAGAGGTTTTCTAAAGTGGATAAAGTAGAAGTGGGCAATATAATAATGGAAGTTCATATGAGAAAGTGACTGATTCTTCATGGAACAAATGAAGTGGGTCAATAGTTAATATCTAGAAGATTTTTAAACACTTAAACATTCCGGGTGAGAGGTGTCATACATGGGTTTGAATCCCCATGATCCCACATCTTCCAATTGGGTCTCTTGTGTGTGTTCATACTCCATGAGTCCATGGTTTTGTTATAGAAGAAGTGTGGTGATGATGTTCATTAGATGCGTCTTATAACTTATTAGCATGAATTTTAATGAATAGAACTTATCCGAAATAACCTTTTAATCTATAGTTATTAGGACTTATCAAATGGTTGCGAAATTGGACTTCTGTTGAGTTTTATACTAGACTAATTAGACTTTATTATAGTTTATAACTTTCTAAACTATTGAACTTGAAACTAGAACTTAAACCTTAATTAGATGATATTATCTATTGGTAATTGGTTTTTTATAAAGGGGGAAAATGGGCTCATAGTTGGCCGGGAGAAAATAGTGGGAATGTTCTTTAATGATATCTCCGCGCAACATATAGAGAGGCGGAAAGTCTCCACGCGCAATCCGTGATTATCCTGTATGGTTGTGGTCCAATGCTAAAGAATCACATGCAAGTAAAGGAAGTGGGAATCCACGGGCAAAGAGGAGATGTTTAAAAAACTATACGAGTATATCCAAGAAAAAGTTGGAGATATTTGTGACATAGTGAAGTTTCCAAAAGAAATGGTGATTCACAGGTCATACTATCCTTTGATCACAAATGGAGTGAATTGTGATAAGGAGGTATGTGGAATCGAAAGAAGTTTCAAAACTTGCCAATCACAATCCGGAATCTAATATGAAAAATGAAATTCGAGATCCTCAAAAGTTTGGTGGAGGAAGGTTAGAGTCATCTTTTCATGGAAGGACACGAGTGTTCTTTATCAAGAAGCAGCGCATGCTATCATGATAAAATTATGGATGAGGGAACTAGTGTACGTTGTGTTCTTCCACATTCATCCAAATTCCAATTTCCATTTGGAAGGAACCAAATTATCCTCCTCGAAAGAAAACTATCTGCTGTTCGTGATTTTCCTGTTGGTTGTGGGCGTAATGTGCCAGAGCTTGGTGATACCATTAATACAAATGACCAAGTAGAGCCGGATTCCAAGGTTCACAAAGCTGTTCACTGAACAAAGATGCAGATAAGGTTGAGCGTGGTGATAATGTGCCAGAGTTGGTGATACCATTAATAAACATACTGCCAAGTGGAACGAGAATTCTGAGGCTCATAAAGCCAGTGTACTGAATGATGCAGATCAAGTTGGAGAAGAGCATGAAGCTGACAATGTCTTTGACGACAAGGTACAACTTATTGTTTCTGGAAAAGGTGGGGATACACCTGAACATAACACAGGGTCTGATAAAGCTCTTTTACTTAGCAACTCAGATGGACAGGAGGTACTTTTGAAAGATAAAAATGGTGAACAGCATGAAAAGGAAAATGAACAATTAGAATTTAGTGGAAGAGATGAGAGAGAACCAGGGAGCTTGCCTGATGGACTAAACAAAGAGCTTGTGGTTTATGTGAAGGATAGAAATAAGAAGAAAAAAWCAGTTGGTGAACCCTGCACCAATGTTGGATTGGAAGAAAAAAGTATAGTGGGTGATGAAACTTCGACCGACATGGTTATTGTACAAGGTCTGATGTCTGCACTCTATTGCCCATGGAGGCAGGGCAAGGAGTCAGTTAAAACCACACCAACTGTGGCCAGTGGCAAGAGGAAAAAGAGGAACAAGTGTAATTATTCTGGCCAAGATAAAGGCAAGTTTGCATTTGATAAAAGCAAAAATGATACCAAGGACTTGGCAGATAAAAATAAGATGGTGGTGCCTTATCTTGAGCAGAAGGACATAGGTGAGGTTTCGAGGCCACTGGATCTCAGAGATGATGACGATGATGATTCTGAGAATGATGATCTTAATGATTTTCAATTTCTTCCAAGAGAGCGTATATGTGATGTCAACCTCCCTCCTTTTGGRGCTAGTTCTACAAGTGAAAGAGGTGTTCGTCATAAGGTACGGGAGACATTACGATTATTCCAGGTTGTTCAAAGAAAGCTATTGCAGCAAGAAGAAGAAACGAAGTCTAAGGACCAAGAGAACACAAGTAAGAGAACTGATCTACGTGCTGCAAAAGTACTGAAGGATCATGGAAAATATATAAATACAAAGAAAGTAATAGGGCCTGTCCCTGGAGTTGAAGTAGGCGATTTTTTTAATTACCGKATAGAACTCGCAATAATTGGGCTTCATGGACCGCTGCAAGGTGGTATAGATACAATGAAGCTAGGCAAACAAACTGTTGCTATCAGTATTGTTGCTTCAGGAGGCTATGCTAATGATGTTGACAGCTCTGATGTGCTGATATATACTGGTCAAGGAGGAAACAGTACAGGTGGAGATAAGCAGCCTGAAGATCAGAAGCTTGAACGAGAAATCTAGCTCTTAAAAACTGCATAGATAAGAAGACTTTAGTGAGGGTTATTCGAGGATTTAAAGAGACAAAACCTGCGGAGACTCCTGATGGAAGCCAAAAACAATTGCGACGTACACTTATGATGGACTATACACTGTTGAAAAATACTGGCACGATCTTGGCCCCATGGAAAGTTAGTTTACAAATTCGAGCTCGTCAGAGTTCCAGGTCAGCCAGAGTTGCTTGGAGGAGTAAACAGTCAAAGAAAGTTAAAGCACGTGAGGGCCGATGTATAGCTGATATTCAGAAGGAAAGAAAATGTCCCAATATGTGCAGTTAATACCATAAATGATGAAAGACCCCACCGTTACATATTTACTAGCAATGATGTACCCTGATTGTGTGCCAGCCTAAGCTCCCAAGGATGTGATTGTAAGAATGGCTGTTCGGTTCAGAGCTTGTGCCTGTGCTGTGAGAACGGAGGAGAAATTCCATTTAACTACAGTGGGCTATTGTCCAGCGAGCCCCTTTGTATGAATGTGGGCCATCATGCAAGTGCCCGCCATCTTGTCCCAAATAGAGTCAGCCAACATGGTATCAAACTTCCGCTCGAAATCTTTAAGACTGACTCCCGGGGTGGGGCGTTAGGTGTCTATCCGCAATTTCATCTGGCACTTTCATATGTGAATACATAGGTGAGCTCCTAGACGACAGAGAAGCTGAACCAAAGAACAATTAATGATGAATATCTATTTGACATTGGGCAGAAACTATAATGATACTTCTCTTTGGGAAGGCTTTCCAATCTCTTATCTGACATTCCGTCATCAATACCACTGAAAGTGATAGAAATATTGGTTTTACCTTGATGCATGAGTGATATGAACTTGGGAAGGTTTATCCATCAGTTGCTCTCCTAAATCTCTATGCGCAAAAATGTTTTATGATCACTGAGGAACAAGAGATTCCTCACATAATGTTGTTTGCAGCTGAGAATATTCCGCCTTTGCAAGAACTTACTTTCTCATTACAACTATACTTTAATCAGGTTTTTGACTCCGAACGATATCAAGAAAAAGACTTTGTCATTGTGGGTCAGTTGAGTGCACTGTGCGAATGTATTGATTGAAGCCTTCAATTTGCCTCTTCGCAGTAAGTTTCTTGCTGATATTGAATCAATTTCCTATTTAATTTACTATTGAATATATTTTTTGTTCAATTTTGTGATTATATTTGATTTATGAACTTTTATGTGGTGTACCAAAGTACTGATTTTTTTGGGAATATAATACTAAATGCTTTATTACTCCTTCCGTAACGTATAAATCTTCAACACTTTCTATATGGTTTAACAAAAACAATGCAACATTGTACAACTTCTTCATTGGAAATTATTAATGAAAAAATACCTTACTTTGGGGACCACTTTTGCTAATTTTTTTTTTTTTTTTTTTTTTTTTTTTTTTTTTTTTTTTTTTTAGCAGGACCACTTTGCTAATTGTTTTATCTTTTACTTACCATATTATTTCTCTTTTAATTTTTGGAACCACTCACGTAATTCACTACCCAATCCATTATTAGCTTATTTTGTATGAGGGATGCTAATACAAATTTTGCATTTATTCCGTTACGGAGAGAGCAATATTACTTATATATAAAGGTGAATAGTCATACTTTGTATATGTTTTTATATTCAAGAATTTCCTCAATTTTCTTTTAGTTGCACCAAATGAGTATTTTTTGTGAGACATCAAAAATGCATTTGTTTCAATTAAAATAATAGGAAGAAGTATAACAATTTTAGGGTATTTAATTAAGAGATCAAAGTTTTATTAAATATATTGGTAAATATTCTTGGATAGTGAAGTACTTATTTAAGTGATATTTATATCTATACTAATATAATATATAAAAATAAACATTTTATATTAAGATAGTATGCCAACACAAGAGTTTTACCTTGTACATTGGATTATTAGCGGAAAAGGAATGGAACAATCAATAAAAAACATATGAATTTAAGGTGCAACTAAATTCAATTGAAATTAAATGTTCTACCTTTTTAACCATTTCAATGCTTTGCATTCTTGATCTTTAGATGGGTTGATGTCACTAATATTGTCATTTTATCTGTTTGAAAAGTTGTGTGAAGGTATGCATGAAAAGCAATGATTATTATTATTTTTAATATTATATGTTAGAGGGGTGATAGAGATTACGTGCTCTATTCTATTGTCTTTTAAATAAAAATCATAATCCTACCCTACTTTATTATCATCTAGAAGTAGTCTTTGTTACTTGTAAATGTATATATTTGTTGGGATGTAAAGCATTGTCATGTTCATAAGATGAATGTGGCAAAAATGRGCGTATGTTACACTGGATTTGTGGGCATATAAGAAAAGATAAAATAATAAATGAGGTTATTCGAAAGAAGGTAGGGGTTGTACCAATTGAGGACAAAATTAGGAAGAATCGTTTAAGYTGGTTTGACTACATGAGTTGTAAGCCCAATGAAACACTAGTGAGGATGCTCAAAGAGTGGCTAGGTGAGAGTGGTAGCGTAAAACAAAAACAAACTTAGATGAGGGTGGTTGAAAGCGATATGCAGTTTTTGGACTTCATAAAAGTGTGGCTTCAAACAGAGAAGAATGGAGGGAGAAGATTTATATTAACAATTTACGTGATTCTCTATAGTGATTCATGACTAGTCGACCCCAAATCATTTTGGGATTAAGGTTCTATTGTTGTATCTATTAGTTCAAAATTTATGGTTAAATACTTCTATTCAATTCACGAAATCTTTATAATTCTACCATTTTTATATTTATTTTTATGATTTGATATTAGTACTTCGTATATGATTTGATGCCTTTGCATTAGTTGTTGTAGTGGAATTTATAAGATTAAAAAGCCATTTGTTGTACTTRATATTCTAGATTATGTTACCACCTTAAAATTTAGATCACTAAATATTTAAACATTGATGAAAAGATCTTGCTAACGAACACCCCAAGGATGCGAGGTTAAAACTTATATATTTTTCAAACTGGTATAAACTTTGGGGTGCGTGGCAAAATCATGTTCAGTTGATGTATGTTTGCATATTTTAATTTTGGAAAAATTGAAATTAATAATCGTACCTTTTGGTGGTCTTCTGAAAATAGTCCAAAGTGAAGTAAATTTTTGAATAATCCCACTTCTTACACAACACCCACCCAAGCTCAACCCCTCCTCATGTTAAACCCACCAGCACCTTCGCTGCCAGCCACATGCTAGTCTCTCGCCATTTTCCCTTCGCATTCTGCTGCAATACACCCGGCACCCACAAACCAACCTACCACTCTACACAAAACCAACCACCATCCATGAACCACACAACCCACGAACCAGTCAACCCTCACTCATCAACCACCCACCACCACATACTCTCCGACCGACCACACACGAACACTCACGGCACGAACCACCACCACCACCACTCACGAATTCACACCCACCACAAAACCTAACTACTTCATAAACATCAATACCCAGCGAAACTTAGGAGAGAGAGAGATGAGATGAGGAACTAAGAGGTCGAGCCAAGTCGACAATTTTCGCTGGGTAGTTTTGCAGAGATGAGGTGACGAGTGTGAATGGTTTGGGCGCAAATTGGGTGAAGAGTAGTGATGGTTTGGCAAGTGTGATGTCATGGTTTAGTCATGGTGTCGTGGTCTACTGTTGTCGGTGTTTCTTCTAGGAGTTTCTGCATTGAAGACTCCTACTGTGAAAGTTATTTATTTTTTTAAAAAAAAATGACTCACCGCAATCATGACACATATACCACTTCACATGTTAGAAGGTTACCAAGCTTATTCAACCGATCAATAGCCCATTATAGGATGATACAAAAAGTTTGGAATTATTTTGGGGAAAGACCTAACAAAGTGTGGGATTATTAATTTCAATTTTCCTTTAATTCTTATTTAAATATTCCACTTTCAACTACATTAATCAAACGCACCGAGACTACCTAAAGCATCATCATTAGCTTTTGACTACATAACCTTTTTGTATTGTTTTGCCGTATATATTGTTGTGAAGCTTAGATGTAAACAAAAAGGTTATTACTCATGTTGAAAATCACCATATTAGTACTTAAAGTTGTTTAGCTCAACTAGATGGTATATTGATCCCTATTTCAAAAAACAAAAAAGGTGTAATGCCTTGACTATCATTGGATTAAAGTGCCCCAGTTAACTAGTGTTAGAAGCCATAACCATAACACATGCAGTCATGAATGTCAGTTTATTGATTGTAAGTATGCACATTAGACTTACCTGGCTGGTCAGTTACTAGATGAGCCCCTAGCTCTGATGATTGCTCCAAGCCTGAAGCAAAGCCTGTTATTAGGTCTCACTTGGGGCGACCAATCGCAATGCCAAGGAAGTGATCTCTTATTTGGACAAAAATCTATTCGTACTTGACTGCCTGTTTGAATGTATGATTGCCAAGGAAATGAGTTGCACTCAATTAGATGTTATAAATTCTAGAAGCCTATAAGCAGCGGATCTGTTGATAAAAATAAGACCGTCAAAAGTTGACCTTGAATTCCTTTTAGCAAATGTGCTTGTGTGTTTCTCTATGTTTGTGTTTTTGTTTGACTGTGGGTGGTGATTTGTCATTTATTGCTCCCTAAAATGTTGAAGTGTCATCTTGTTATGACTACGTTGAGTCTATGTCGTAATATTTACTGTACCTCAATACTATATTGCATTGAAACTGTTTCTCTCATATTTATAGCATAAAACCTTGATTTATGGCATTTTGGTGTGTTTGCCCCTTGAATTGAAATCAGAGAAAGGGTTGGCAAGCCTATATTACAGAGCTTGTGATTGTTTCTTTGATCAATTCAATGAAATTCTGGTTTTTTTGTATGGAGTGCACTCAGACTGCATAGCAACAATAAGTATCTAAATCTTAGGTTTTGCTCTAGCATTCTACAAGTTATTGAGAGCAGGAAACGATTTTGCTCTAGCATTCTACAAGTTATTTACAATAAAAATATATTTCTCGCTCGACATTTACTTAGTTGTTGACATTTATTTCTGCCTGCAGGTATAAGTATTAAATTGAACGAAGTGATCCATCAGAGTGTCTGGCATTTACTCGCTTCGAATTGCAATTTTAAGCTTTAGCAGCATTTAATAATCGTATCTGTACTGCTGCAAATTCTTGTGCTTCTGTAAATTTTTACCTTTGCTGCAAATTTTGTCGTTTAGTATACTTTTTCAGTTTCATTTTATGGTCTAAATCTAAAAAACAAGGCAATTACATAAGCATATTTTTTTTTCTTTCAATTTGTTTTCGAATGTTTTACGAATTCTAATGTAAGGAACTCAGTTTTTAGGAAAAACATTTGGTTTTTCTTAATCTTACTGTTGGTTGTGCGTAAATTTTCATTCTTTTACATCATTTTTTTGAACAATTTTTTTTTTTCGATCAAATTGAAACAATATTTTCAACAACAGAAAGATCATCAATGTATGAAAATATATGGTTTTTTGAATTTGTGACTTGTTGATAGCTACATGACTTCAATGCTTAACGCAACTACTTGATTTAAACGACTTGGATGATATAGGTGAGAAAAACGAAGGTTTTATCGATGGCTTTATGCAAAATTCACAGTTTTAAATGTAGACTGATAACCGAAATGTTAGTGCGTAAACATGACTTTTTGAAAGAAGACAACTATGAAGAAAAACAGGACAGTAGTGAAAGCAGAAGAAGTTCAAATATACAAAATAGACAATATGACTTGAGTGTTTGTACATTAGCATTGAATGAATGTACAATATTAGCATTTAGAGAACTCTGTTTCTTTGGACTAATTCCACAGTACTTCATTAGTTTTAGACGTAATTTTTTCCTCTTACATTTATTTTGTTCAATTCAGACTGTAATAAGCATTGGCGATGAAGAGTAGAAAGCGCGAGCGACTATAACAGTAATCATTACAGACGTTGTATAACTGTAACTACCTTTAATAACAGTTCAACTACTAGTTCAGAGAAATGAGACCAGTTAACTATGCAGCATAACGGACGCGCTGCAGTAGGGTACTAATTGTTTTCAAGTATGAATTAAATAATGTTAATATGATACATGGGTGTAGATATATAACTGCCTCACCTACGTGACCTGTGAGTTAGATTGATAACTGTCCTGTGCAATGAACCGGCACCATCTTACATAATATACATACAATACTTGTAATATATGAGTAATCACCTAACAAATTAACTACAGTACTTACAGTTATCATTTACAAAATTCGCTCTCAGATTTCATGTAACATGTTTAATGCTCCTACATTTTAAAAACAAAGAATAACTTTTAGATTCCAAAACTCAAGAACCAACCTGAGTAATTATTTTATCCTAAATTAAAATAATCATCATAAACAACGACTAACAACTTCTGATACTATGAGTCCAAACGACATTCTGATCTCTAATAGATCCTCTTCGTAAACTCCATCCTTTCATTCAACACTACTCGGGTCTCACGATAAGCTGTGTTATCAATCTTTGGTCAACATATTTTGGCTGTACAATGAGCTTTCTCTAGGATGAATTTTGTACCCGATGTACTTTAACCCCATCTTCTTCGCGGGTTCTCCATAGTAAGTCTCGGATGCCCAATCCGTGCCTAGGGGAATTATTTGTATGAAGACGCGATTAGGGTCTAGGAAGAGGAAGTGTGTCATGGCAGCTCCATGTACTCCAATCATCACATCGGCATTATTGATTTCATTGTACATGGTAGCTAGTTCTGTTTTTCGATTAGGCTTCAGTAATTTCACGTCGAATCCAATCTTTTGTGCTAGTTTAACTAACCAACGCTCGTTCGTTATGGCTCTTGACCCTTTTCTAGACATTAAGACTATATTAGGCTTCTTCTTGTYATGATTTACTACTCTTCCTTCTGGRTGTTCGAATGCTTGACTTAGAATGTTTCGGAACCCTACAATGTTGGCTTGCCTCGAGCTCCCTTCCATGAGGCCGGATGAGTGGATTGCAAGCTCGTCGTGGATTCTCAACCCGACAATGGCTTCTTTAAAGCAATGTGTCTTGGATTTCGAGTTAAAATTGATGAGAGGATAATTAGAGAGTTGTTTAAGGACTTGTCCATATTTTGTGTACCACCATGAATGGTATTCAAGAATGACAAAGACGACCTCTTTGTTATAACGTTGAGAAGTGATGTACAAAGGGATGATGCCATCGTTGAATTCGTGGTACACYTTACCTGTGTAGCCTCCGGTTGAGAAGAAGATGGCCGGAATGTTGTGTACAASATCACATTTGTGGCGCGAGTTAACCAAGGGCTCGTATTTTGTTATTAGATGCAATTGATCTATGGTGTTCATTACGCTAGTTTCCCATTTTCGGGTGTAAGGCCTAATGGTTTCGTGCTGAAGCTCGTGATCCTCGAAAGTTGTAGGGGAGTYGAGGTGGGATTCTTGATCTGTTGTTTTGTATAGGAAGATCGAAGAGGAAGGGGAATGTGTTCTTATATCGCCTTTCATGAAACATATATCTGTACGAAAGTGGCTTCTATCGCAATATAATGGTTCCGCTTCACATAAACACTTCATACGTTACTGTGTTGCATTAATATGGATTCGGATACAGTATAATAATTAGACTTAAAATTGAAACGAGGAACGAAAGAGAGATAATATATTATGAACAAACAATAAATGAATTGTGTTAGGTACTATTTAATACCAAGACCTTGATTTTTGCTTCACTTTTTTTGAAAATCTTTAGAAAAATTATCATATACGAAGTAATAGAAGATGTTAACTAGATTGAAGTTTATCATAAAATTAAAGCCCTTCTTTTATTTATTATTTAAAAATCTATTTTTGAAGTAGTACAGAATGTTTTAATGAGGCTTGTATGCATAAAACTTCTCTAATGAACAAAAAAAACGTTGCGCAATCGAAATAAGAAAGAGCTTACCATTGATTCATGAAGAAGCAACAAGAGTATTGAGCTCAATTTCTCATGAGAAAACTTCTCTTCTTCGTTCAAAAAAAAAAAAGAATGATCATTTCATGCAAAAACAGAAAAAACAGGACTAATATAACAACAAACATGACAAACATATGATACACAAATTACGAAAAAAAAGAAGCATATAGCATATAGAAACCAAAACCAAGAATAGAACTAGCAATAACAGCAAAATCTGGACTTACGAAGTTTGCACGAGCGAAATCGGAAATCGAATCTGAGAAACCCAAATGAAGCTGCAAGAGATAAAAGAGAGAAAAAGAAAAGACATAAAAGTTAGACTTAAGTCTCTTAATCAACCTTATTCTTCTTAATCATAATCTTACTCCAAATATTTATAACTTTTCTTTGGTTATCCAAGTAACTCCGAAAATACACCATTATATTTTGTTATACAAAACTTCCTCCTTTAAATGGAAACCTGATAGCTGTATTTTTTGTATTTGGCATATGAAATTGTACCATTTGAGTTTCTTGCTTATAATTAATTCTCACCACCTAACTAAGTGAGAAAGTATATGATGATTATGATTAAACTGAGGTGTTCAAATATGCAACGAGAACATGACCTAAGATCAAATCTCGTCTACAACTAAAATTATAACGAACTACAAAAAAGGAAAAGGGGGTCGAAGATGTTGTGAGAAGTTGCATGAAGTTTAGTAAGCTCTATGTTTTGGGAAGAAATAAAAAGAAAGTGTCCAAACTTCAAATGAGGTGCCAATGAAGAATGGGTTTTTATATTGATGAAATATATCTTGTGTCAAAATAGAGAATGGGAGAAGAGTTCTTGCTTGTGTTTTAGGATAAAGTATTCGACCTCAAATTTTTTTTTTTTTTTCATTAAAAAACTCACAAAAAATCTATTATTATCACAAGTATACTAGTATTTTCAACTCTTTAAAATAATTAGTATTTTTCAGTTTTCACCCCTTACTATGCATTGAAATGCAATTTATTAGGCTTTTATCCAAGGATTTGTTAGAAATTTTCTTACGATTGTTAACGAACGTTACAGTGCTATCCAACATAAAAGTCGAAGATAATAAAATACAAGGGATATATTATTACTTATTTGAGCAAATTTTGGACTCTTTCCTAGGTTCAGCAAAGGTTATTGATCCTGTAAGTTGTTAAAGGAGAGCCTAAAAAGTTGAAAAAAGGTGAGAAAGAGAAAATGAGGAAGTGTTAAACTTGCTATATAGCTTACATATACCCTTAAGTAAGAAAGGTATGTGTAATATAAGTAAGTATAAGTTATTTTCAAGGAAAATTTTGTTTTCAATGTGATTTGCATGGAATACGTTATAAGTTTTGCTTGAGCTTAAATCTAGCATTGATGCTTCATTGCTGAATGCGTTTTCTCTGAGAAGTTTAGAATTTGGAGTGACAAGCATTATCAATAATTCAAATTTGATATTCGGTGTAAAGTACTCCCTCGATTTCTTTAGTTGTTTCACTTTGACTTTTGCACTATTGATCGAGCTCATTTTGACATTCATAGTTTACTATCTTTGACTCGAAAAGAATAGTGCAAAGTAATTTGACATGAGGAAGTATTTTAAGGTGCACTATATATAATAGTAGTATTTTATCTCATATACTTACGTGATCAAATTTTTCTGATGAATGTTAACGACGTTACAGTGCTATCCAACTAAAAGTCGAAGAAAATAAATAAATACAAGGAAAATAGGATAAAAGATCTTAATACCATTGTAAATAAAAAAAACACTATTATCGCCTTTATTAGTTTTCACTTTGACTTGTACTATTGATGCGTTCACTTTGATATTCAATGTAATAGGAAAATATAATCGTGTGAAAAAATTATAAGTGTTAGATTTGTTTGGTTATATACTCTTCAAATATATATTCAATTTATATAATTAGAGGTGAAAAGCGATGTAGAACAACTAAATAAAAATGGAATCAATTTCTATAGTATATAGTCAAAATAGTCCTCCTTGCAACTTGAAACTCTGTTTTGCCTTTTTTCATAAGGTTATGGTCGAAACTATTACATTTCCTAATTGGATTCTTTCAATGAACTTCCCAATATTAATCTATCACAAGTTTTGTTTTATATTTCTCCTTGTGAATTACTTATTTATTTATTTTTGTGAATAATAACTTCCTCCATATAAAAAAAGTTGTACATTCATAATATAGTGAGACATATTTTATATAATGTAACACTTTTTTATATACGAAACAAGTATATGTTCTAAGTACTGAATAACGCCTCAATGCGTTGTTTTCATACATATTCAATGTTGGACAATACTTACACACATATATACTTAAACCAAAATTTATATGCATATTAGTAGTGTGATATTAGAGCGATTGAACCCCAAAAGCCATTCAGCTTGCCTTTGCAATAGTTAAATTAGTTCATTTGGCAGCGGATTTTGCCCACAGTCCCACTGAGACATTTTTACGAACAGGAATGTGGATGTTAACGCTGATGCAGATTAGTAGAAGAGGAATCTTGAAGTGTTGCCCAGGCCGTGATTCATCTCCAATCACATATTACTATGCATTCACGGCTCCCTGTGCATCAGAAAGATGTACAGCAGCATATCGCACCACAATACAATTTTATTGAATGCGACAGTTTGTTTCTAACTAACAGACTGCTGAGCATCAAACTGAATCCGAAAGAAGGGATACYATAAACTCAATATTGGGATACACCCATCTTATTATTAACTGAAATTGATACAGTCCAGGAAATCTTCTCAAAGAAGAAAATAGTCAAAACTTTGTGGTAAATTAGCCATTATACATGAGCACCTCTTTTTTCATCTTTCTTTGGGTGAGAAAAAACTAAAACAATGTGTACAATTAACTACAATATCAAGAACCTTCAACACATCTACAGTTTCACAATAATCACACGGCTAATAGACCATAGATATCAATATAAATAATTAAGGAGAGACAAAAAGGTGTAGAACTTTAAAAGACGCCAACTCTAATCTATCCGTTGCTTACTTTTGGTCCTCTTCATCTTCGCCTTAAATCGTGATTTGACAAGTAAAGTTTGCACCGTGTTTACGAAATTTCCACCGGCCATCAAAACCAGGAGGAAACCACAAATAAAAACCTGACAAAAGTACTTGTCACAAATTTTTCAAAATGGCAAAAAAGAAGTAGAAAATTAAAAAAGAGCTCTTCATAAAACACATTTCTCCCTCTTTGGAGACACTAGGAAAGCTGCAAAACATATAAATGTACAAAGGAGTTCACCTGCCATTCTGATACTACTCCAACAAACGCTGTTCGAAGCAACAACAATCCAACATATGCCTCAAAACCCTGAAAAAATTAGCAGAGTGCAGAGTAACAATAAGTATGCTATTTAATTGAGTTTACCATGCAAGCTAAGACTCAATAAAATCTATTGACAGAATCTAAGTTCTCCGCAAATCTTCAGAAATTCTGGAGACAGGAGGAAACTATGGGAATACTGCATTAGTGGAAACATTGTAACATAATTAGAGTCTTCGTTCTATTCTTATCCCATCAGTGGGACAGTTTTCTTCTAATCCTACTTAATTATCAAAACTAATATCCAACACTTAAAGATTGAAATATTTGCTTTTTCCAGCTACCTGCAAAATGAAGAGTACAGGGCAAGCAGCAAAAGCTGACCGCGCTCTCCAGCTTGTTCTCCCACACGACATCCATTCTCTTGGCCTGAATTACATTAGACGATAAAAGTGTAAGACTGCCATACCATTAGTACCAATAAAACGAAATATAGGGGAGCGCTGGAGCGGTTCCTCCCATACTTGTCTTCTCTATTTCTTATTTGAAGGGTGGGAAATTTGCTTTGCACAGTATCCAAGGAAAAGTTAAGTTGAAGAATAAGATGAGACAAGGTATATTAACCAAAGATCATGGGAATAGAGATATTAACACAAAGGAAAAGTTGAAAACAATGAAACAAGTCCACCAGGCCAAAGAATGAAGTATCAAAAATTGGTAGCCACGGACATGCAAATCTTGTGAAGATAATATCACCTTTACTCATGAAGCTAGATGTACTTCAATCTATTAAAAATTTTCAAAATGTAATGTTGCTTAAACTTCACCAACAAGTTTACATAGAATCGCCAAAAAATCTGCAAAACTATTACAGGACCATCAAAGTTGCGAATCAAGCTGTCCTATTGCAATTCAAATTTAGTCTCAGATCTAGTCACAGGGATTAAAATATTAATTATTGCACACAATACAATCATAAGATTGAAGCATGTTCAAGTGAGATTATAAAAGGAAATTTCAAAGCATTTTAACTGCAATTTTAAGGATTTCAATTCAGACAAATTTGTCAACTCGTGCAGCAGCAAGATGCAAAAGCATTATGATTGATGATTGCAACAGCAATATTTTTTCTAACAATATTACTAATAGAAAAAATGAATGCCTGGTCATGTGTTGAGAGCAGTCAGGTTTGTGTGAGCGGAAGTTGCAGCCTCAGAGCTATACATAAAAGCACCCTCAACCATTATATGAACTCCAATAGGAGCTCAGCAAAGTATGTAATATTTGGGCCCTTACATTTAACCCACTGATATATGCAATCTAAATATTTTAACACTACCATTTAGACGTTTGGTAGACTTTCAGGCAATCATTGATCAATGGCCTAACAGAACACAGCAATGTCTCTTAATGCCTAATCCTATGAATAGGATCAATCGAGCCAAGAAATCACTCAAAATAAAAGTCAGCGCAAATAAATATCCAATGTTCATGAAATTACAAACTCATAACCACTAATTCTACTAATAAAGCCCAAAAGCAAATAAACTATAGAGGATTCTTCAATTTTCACAAATTAAGCTAAGTCTAGGCAGGCAATTCAATGAGGCATTGCAGCACAAACCTGCTCTTTTTTTCAAAGTTTTTTTCCATTTTCTCGCTAGTGTGCTTCGAAAGCCGCATGAGGTGAACTGATGGTGCAAAACTGCTATCAATCTGGGGTGCGCCTTGAGCCTTTTTATTACATTGTCCAGTGTACATGAGCACCCACTGTCAAACTAAGAACTACATACCTTTCCAGTGCAATAGGGTGAAATATGCCTCTGCCGTTGTGATATCGATTGTTGCTTCAACATTGCAACTCTTGCAGTCAACAGCCCACTGCAGGAAAAAGATTTACCCTCTCTTGACATGACCATTAAACATGAGGTTTAAATAATAAAACAAAAAACCTAATTGTAAAATATGTGCAGATAATTATAGGCCACACATTACAAACTGGACTTTTGCTCTATAATGATACAATTTCTCTAGTATAATAGTAACTGCACAGTGCAAAACAGAACCCAAAATAATTTTCAGCTTATATCATCACACCTGGTTTTCAAGAATGTATAATATCTAGCTTCGGTAATATCCTCAAATTTCTCAGCCGCAATATTAAATGATGGCCATGTTGGAAATATTTATTCCCTGGTAATCTGGACTTCCTCTGTTTTTTTTACTTGCTACACTTTCTATAAAAAGAAGTTTTATATTACTTGCAACACTTCTTTTTTGGGAATTAACTCTCTCTATCTCTCTCCTCTCACATGGGTCCCCTTTTTTATGATCTTTATATCTCTTTCCATTCAAAACATTGCCTAAGAGTCTGCGTATTAAGAAGTGCATTGAGCAAGTAAAGATGGAGGAATTACATAGCTTTTGCCATTGAGGCTATAGTATAAACGTAAAACTCTAAAATCTATTACCAATAAAAAAACAAAAAACTCTAAAATCTATACCACGAACATTTGATGAATACTGACCTGCTTCTGTACACAATCAGGTTGACCTTTTATTTCCCATGTAAGACTCACAAGGGCCATTAACATTGCACAGTAATGATGATATACCCACCTGCCAGAGTTTAAGCAAACTTTAACAAAATCATAGGACATAAAATTYTCTGTCAGCATCCAGGGTAGGAAGCAATGAAAAARAATTTTTAAAAAGTGACAATGATATGAAGAGTATGATTGAATAGAAACAAAATGAACATGTTGGAATTTACACTGATGGTGCAAGCTAATAAAGCTCTTGAAAGTGCCCTTAACAAAATCAGAAAGCCATATACAGTTCTTTTGGGTGATTGCATTAAAGTCACACCAAAAGGGATCATGCAAACAATTCTGCAGAGAGAAGTATTAGTTACAAACTTAAAATATCCATGCAAAAAGAAACTGTGCCAAATTTTCCAGTGCTGGGAAAGCAATGTTTTTATATTGCATTTATGGAATTATGGCTTTTGCCTAGAAAGTGACATTAGGAGCTCTATGAATCTTATAACTGCATTTTTGGCTTTTAATGTGATGGATGTTTGACAAAAAAAATTTAACTGGGATGAAAAGTCTACTGGATAAAGCAAAAGGTGTTTAACAAAAATATGGAAAAATCCAAAAAGTTTAATACTTCCCCCGTAACGAATTAATTGCAACTTTTTGCCATTTTGAGAAATAACATATTAATTGCAACTTTCATTTTGTTTCCTTCTAAAGTAAGTTTCTAGCTATGAAAGAACTATTATACCCTTACTAAATAACTTAAAACCTTAATTAGGTCAACTAAATCCTAAATCACTTGCTCTAATTCCAACCCAACCTAAACCCTAAACCACCACAACCTTTCCACCTTCAACCAGCTCCACCACACTGCCACCCACCACCACACACTGTGATGCCCTCCCCAGAACACCGCATTGCGCACCTCGTAGATTGCAACGACGGCCTAAGTGCATCACCCATCAGGTAGATCCTGAACCACCGCGTTGCCCACCCCAAAAACTACCACGCAATTTGCGATCTGGTTGCGCCAAACCACTGATTGCACGATCGCATTAGGGTTTTGATTAGGTGGGGGTGGTTAGGCGTTCGAGCAGGTGGGGGTGGTGGGTGGTTGCGATTTGGTTAGACGTTCGTGATTTGGTGGAGTGCGGTTGATTCTTTTCCTTTTTCTTTTTGTTGTTGTTCGTTCGTACATAGGCAAGCAAGGTGAAGAGGATCATCGCTGGAGATCTCGATTGCGAAGAGGTCCTAAGGGTGCTACTTAGAGGAGAAAAGGGTTGGTTAGGCGTTCGAGTGGGTGGGGATGGGGTGACTAGGCGTCGACGTAGATGGTCTTGGACTATTATGTAGCAGGACTGCTTATGAATGCTTTTTAGAACTGCAATTTTTGGACGTTTAATGTGGCTGGCAGGTGTTTTGGAGCAAAAGACAATATTTAAGCTTGGGGTGAATAAAGTCCTACTGGATAAGAGCAAAAGGTGTTTAACCAAAATTGGAAAAATCCAAGAAAGTTTAATAACTATCCTCCTGGCCGAATAATTGCAACTTTTTGCCATCACTTAATGGTGTTAATGAGAATAGTTATTTCCATGTCAGACTTTTCGTCTGTATAAGTTTTCGCCTTGCTTGGATATGTGTTCTGTCTAATGTATAAGATGACTGGTGTCTTACACCTGTGTATTTAACATAATTAAACCTTTTACATGGTTGTGCAATCTCTAAGAAAGCCTAAAATACTTCTGGAATTTCTATATTCCGAACCTCTATTGACCTGAGAACCTTTCAACCCTGGTCAAAACCTTTCCACTTGCAATTGGTCCAGCTTCCACCACAGACGTTTTTCTGTTGTTCGGTTATCGCACGTGTCCGTTGTTCTTGTTGCATAATGTCCACGCTAACTTAGTTCCCTCTTCATCCTTACTAACTCACACATTACACATGTGTGATTGCCCCTCCTCCAGTTAACATCCGCTTCGCGCAACCCTCTAGAACCTATCAGCAACGACGGCTGCCTACCGAGTGCATCACCCACCAGGTTAGATCTGAACCACTTCATGCTCAGCGTTGCCAACGGCAATCACCCAAAAACTATTACCCGCAATTTGCGATTGGCTGCCGCCAAACCTGGATACTGCACGATCCTGTTAGGGTTTTTGAGATTAGGTGGGGGTGGTTAGCGCGCGATCGCAGAGGTGGGGGTGGCGGGTGGTTGCGATTTGGTTAGAACGTTCGTGATTTGGTGGAGTGCGCGCATCTAAGTCTCTAATCGCTCCTTTCTTTTCTCGTTGTTGTTCGTGTCTGTAATAAGGCAACGGCGACAGTGATTATCGATGTGTAATTCATTAGTGGAGGATTTTCGGACTCTGCTCGAGGTATAGGTGTTAGCCAGTGGTGCTACTTAGAGAGATCATACGGGTTGTTGTAGATCAGGCGTTGATTAACTGTGGGTGGGGATTGGGGTGGTATCGAGGGACTCGTGCGAACTGCGTAGATGGTGCGTGGCATGGGTGCATTAGGAGTCCGCATTGGTGGTTCGGAAAATTGCAGTGGTGGGTGTTTATTTCAAATGGTGGGGATGATGGTTCTGATGAGGTGTGGTTGTTCATGTAAGTGTCGAGGGGAGTTTGATTGTTTATTCATTAAATTTGATAAAATATTTTGCGTAATACTGCATGATAGATTAAATATACCTTATTTGCTGAAATTCAATCACTATGAGAGTGTTGACTTGCACTTAGGCGTAGTACTATTCTACGTATATTCTCTGTGCTAAGTTGTGTCAATTAATGTACTGTTTCATCGGAGGGTGTATAAAAGATAGTAGAAGTGATTCTACTAAGATACTTAAGTCAAATGAAAAGAGGACTATTAAAATATGAGGAAACTTAGTTGGGTGTATAGGTATGATTATTTCTATGATACTTTGTGCTCTTCGGAGAGAGGATATACAAGAAGGTTGTTTATTAGAGGGTGGGGTGGTGTTCGTTAGGTAGATGGATCGAACTAAAGTAAGGATGTAGGGCGAGGATGTGGTAGTGATGGGACTGTGATGCTAAATCTTTTAATTTTGAGCAAGTGCGGTAAAAATGGCTATAGGGCTGGAATTAGAATTATTTACAAAGCTGGATAGGTGTCAAGGTATGTCATTCTGCATATATTCAGAAAGTAAGAGGTACAATCTACTTAAATACAACTTATAATTTGAGGAAGAAACATCGTCACAACCTGGCTATAATATACACAACAATAATTAAAAAAGAAGGCATCAAAGGTAAAATAATGCACGACATTACTCATTAAGATCTAAAAAAGAAACAGCAACGCGCGATATAACAGATATTGCACTAAAGTTAATAAGCTTTAAAGACTCAATATTCTTTGGCAAAGAAAAACAATCGGAACTACACACTAGGACTATCAGGCCAGATAGCAAAACGAATTATCAACTTGTCAATCTAACATACAGTCATGCACAAAACAAGAGATAACAAAAAATAAAGCAAATACCATGGACGATATCACTTTCCATTTCACCCTCAAAATATTCTCTCTCGGAGAGCGAAACTTGTACAGAATAGAGCCCAACCTACACATGACACAAACTGGCAGTGAATAAACTGAAGCAACTATGGAAAAAATAATATTATCAGGCAATATGTTGCATGTACTGAATCAGATTGAACTGGAACTGCATGCTGCAGCCATCCAACATATAAGATTAAGGATCAAGAAGGATTGATGGATC
>SNQN01005306.1:4443-20824 GCA_008642245.1 Bassia scoparia | reverse complement strand
AGCAATAGATACAAAACTTTGTTGCGATTTTTTATTTTCTTTTTGTATTTGTTGAAATGTAAAAGAAACGGAGAAAGTAATTGATTTGTGAAAAGTGTTTTAATATTGATTTCAAATCAGTCATCAAGGCTTAATCTATAACAGTGGGTGACTAATGAACAAGTCTTTTCGGTTTTCCTCTACTTGTTTGAGATTCACATATTCCGATTTCCTATTTGTGGGAGCACACTAGGTCTAGGTCTATGTTCTCCATGTCAAACAATGCAAATAATTTTCTCTTAGTTTTGTTTGCATATTTACAACATATTTCTGGTGATAATTTATTTTTGATTTATCCTATAATTGTTCAGCAACCTCTCATGACAGTGTTTTTAATGTAACTTTTCTTAGCATTGTTCACCTCTTGTGTCAAAACAACATTCAAATATTAGTCATCTCAGCTTAACCCTTTAATTAGATCCAATCTTTGCTTCATTGTGTATTGACAGTTAATCCTAATTTTTGTTTATCCACTGAAATGAGGTGATAGTCAGGATCCAAAGCAGAATTTGGTTTGGGAACTAGGGAAATCTTCATATCTCGATGGCACAGAATTCAATAATTTACTTAACTTTTGTAGGAATATTGGGAGTAAGGCTGCTTGATGATATGTGAACCTGCTTGTACTATGTTTTCTGTTGAGTGTGGTAAATACTCCAAATTGGTTGAGATTGCTATAGTGGGTTTGTGGTAACGTGTTTCTTTTCTTGTCTGATATGCGTTTATTTAGGAGAGCTTATTTATGTGTAGTGTTTTATCTTGGTTTTTGTTGTATCTTTATCCGTGCCTCACCTGTGTAAAGTTTATACTTGCTTTATTTGCTTGAGCAGGATAGAGCTGCCTACTTGTTTTTCTTTTCCATCATCCTTCTGATCTTAGATTGATATGTGGGATGGCTGCATGCTGCATTTCCAGTTCAAATTTGTATAGGTAATGAACATTTGCTGGCATAATATTATTTTTTCCATAGTTTTGCTTGTTTATTCACTGCCGTTTGTGTATGTTGTCAGGCTTGGCTATTCCTTGTACCAGGTTCGCTCTGAGAGAGAATATTTGAGGGTGAATGGAGTGATTATTCGTCATGGTATTTGCTTTTATTTCTGTTATTCTTGTATTTGTGCATGACTGTATGTTAGTTGAAGTGAATCGTTTTGCTTTTATCAGTCTAGTGTGTAGGATTGTTTTTTTTGGCAAAGAATATTTGAGTTTAAAGCTTTTAATTTGTCCATATCCTTTATATGCAGCTTGCTGTTTCTTTAGTTCTAATGGAGAGTCCTGCATTATTTTATTTTGGACTTTTTTAATTATTGTTGTGTTTATAGTCAGCTTGTGAACGATCATTTTCTTCTCATAATTAAGTTTGTATTTGAAGTGAATTGTACATTTATTTTGAATATATGCCAGAATGACATACCTTGATATTGTATTTCGTGTATTTTTGGCATTGCCAAAAATTACATCTCCTCATAAATCAGACTATCTTAATTTTCGATCACTAGGATATAAAAAATTGGTCCTTGTGATACCTGATTTGGTGGAAGTATAAGAAAATTTACCATAATTATTTTTTTTTTAATATTTTTTGATTTTTTTTAATTTTTGGGAATCCTTAGATCTTTGGTTACTTCTCGGAACAATTATTGCAACTTTGAGGAGGGTTGGACTCCTAAGCATTTTTTTCTTAGTGAGTGATTCAGCAAAAATAAGGGTATATATTAGGATGTATATTTATAAATTAGTTACAATAATAATGAACCAAACTATAGAACCATCATCCCCACCATTTGAACCACCACTGGCCCATCGAACATACCTGCCACCACATCTACGTCGACGCTATACCATCCACATCGATACGCTAACCAACCTTTTCCTCTAAGTAGCACCTTAGGATCTTCGCAATCGAGATTCAGCGATGATCCGTTTCACCTTGCTTGCTATGTACGAACGACAACAACAAAAGAACAAGGAAAAGAATTAACCGCATCACAAATAAGAACGTTAACAAATCGAACACGACCATCTCGAGCTAAACCCCACCTATCAAAACCTACGGATCGGCATCAGTGGTTTGGCGAACCAGATCGCAATTGCGTGGTAGTTTTTGGGTGGGGAACCGTGGTTCGATTATACCTGGTGGGTGATGCACTTAAGGCCGTGTTTGCATTACGAGTGGAATGCGGTTTGGGAGGGATCACACTGTGTGGTGGTGGGTGGAGTGTGGTGGAGCTGGTTGAAGGTTGGGAAGGTTGTGTGGGTTAGGGTTAGGTTGGGTTGGATTAGGGCAAGTGATTTAGGATTTAGTGACCTATTAAGGTTTTTAAGTTATTTTAGTAAGTATAATAGTCTTTAATAGTAGACTTACTTTAGAGGAAAAAAATGAAGTTTGAATTAATGTTATTTCAAATGCAAAAGTTGCATTATTGTTAAGGAGGAGTATTAACTTTTGGATTTTTCCTATTTTGTTAAACACTTTTGCTTTTAGTAGACTTTCACAGTTTAATTTTTTTGTCAAAACTCATCACATTAAAGCCAAAATGCAGTATAAGAATCATATAGCTCCTAATGTCCTTTCTAGGCAAAGCATATTCTAGGAGATGCATAAAATTGCTGTCCAGATGGAAAATTTGGCAGTTTTCTTTTTCATGGATAATTTTAAGTTTGGTATAATATTCTTCTGAGAATGTTTGCATGATCCTTTTGGTGTGACTTTTAATGCAATTCCCCAAAGACTGTATATGGCTTTCTGATTTTGTTAAGGGATTTCAGAGCTTTATTAGCTTGACATCAGTGTAAATTCCAACTGTTCATTTTGTTTCTATTAATCATACTCTTCATATATTTGGATTTTTAAAATTGTTTTCATTGCTTCCTACCTGGATGTGAAGATAATTTTATGTTTGATTTTGTTAAAGTTTGCTTAATCTGGCAGGTGGGATATCATCATTACTGTGCAATGTTAAGGCCTTGTGAGTTACTGGGAAATAAAAGGTCAACTGATTGTGTAAGAAGCAGGTCAGTTCATCAAATGTCGTGGTATAGATTTTTAGATTTTTTGTTTTTTTATTGTAATTAGATTTTAGAGTTTTACGTTTATAATAGCCAATGGCAAAGTATGTAATTCTCCATTTTATTGCTCATGCACTTTTAATTACGAGATCTTGGATGTTTTGAGATGGAAGAAGATATAAAGATCATAAAAAAGGGGAACATGTGAGAGGAGCAGAGATAGAGAGAGTTAATTTTCAAAACGAAGTGTTTGCAAGTAATATAAACTTCCTTTTATAGAAAGTGTAGCAAGTAAAAAAAACAGGGAAGTCAGATTACAGATATATTTCCAATGCATATTTATATTGCGCTGATTTGAAGATCATTTAACGAGTAGATTATACTTTTGAAACCAGGTGTAGTGATAAGCTGAAAATAATTGGGTTCTGTTTTCCCTGCATTACTATATACTAGAGAAATTGTATATTAAGAGTAAAGTCAGTTTGTAATGTGGGCTATATTAATCTGCAACATTTTACAATTAGGTTTTTGTTTATTATTTAAATCATGTTTAATGCATGCAGAGAGGGGTAAAAGTTTTTCTGCGTGGGTGTGATGCAAGGTTGCATGTTGATGAAAATGATATAGGCAGAGGCTATAACCGTATTGCTTGGAAGGTATGTGTTAGTTTGACAGTGTGCTCATGTACCACTTGAACAATGATAAAAGGCTACGCAAGATGAATAGAGTTTTCTTCTGCACCAAGGTTCACCTAGTGCGCGTTGAGGCAATAGAGAAATGGGAAAAACTTTGAAAAAACAGGTGTGCTGATGCTCAATTGAATGTTGCCTGTAGACTTAGGTTAATTTGTGAATTGAGATCTTATTTAATTGGTTTGGGCTATTTTTAGTAGGAAATTAGTGGTATGGAGTTTGTATCATGAACTTGGATATTTATTTGTGTATTTTATTTGAGTGATTTCTTGGCTCGATGGATCCATTCATGGATAGGATTAAGACATTGCTGTGTTTGTTAGGCATTGAAATGATTTTGCTGAGTCCTACCAAACGTCAAATGTAGGTTAAATATTGTTGTTTACTAGTGGGTTAAATGTAAGAGGCCCAATATTTACATACTTTGCTGAGCTTCCTATTGGAGTTCATTAATGGTTGAGGGAAGCTTTATGTATAGTTGAGGTGCACTCGCTCACAACGACGCTCTCTACACATGAAGGCATTCTTTTTCTATTTAGTATATATGTTAGAAAAATATTACTGTGAATATCATAATCATAATGCTTATTGCCTTTGGCTGCTGCAGAGTTGACAATTTGTCTGAATTGAAAATCTTAAATTGCGTTAAATGGCTTTGAAATTTTTTATAGATTCCCTTAAATGCGTCAACATTATGTTTGTATTGTGCAATATATATTTTAATCGTGACTAGAATCTGAGACAATTTTGAATTGCATAGGAAAGTTGATTCGCTAACTTTGATGGCTTAATAGTTTGCAGATATTTTGGGATTCTATGTACTTGTTGGGAAGTTTAAGCAACTTTACATTTTGAATTTTAATAGATTGAAGTACATCTAGCTTTATGAGTAAAGGTGATATTATCTTACAAGATTTGCATGTCCGTGGCCTAATCAATTTTGATAACTTCATTTTGGGCTGGTGATTGTTCATTTTTTCAACTTTTCCTTTGTGTAATATTTCTATTCCATGGATTTGGTTAATATACTTGTCAATCTTATTCTAATTAAGTTTTCTTTGGATACGTGCAAAGCAAATTTCCCCCTCAATAAAGAAATAGAGAAGACAAGATGGGAGAGAACGCTCAGGTCTCCCTATATTTGTTTTTCGTTTAAGTGGGATAATATGGTTATGACGTCTTACACTTTTATATGGTCGAGTATCGGCAAGAGTATGGATTGAAAGCTGGAGAGCGGGTCAGGCTTTTGCTGGCTTTGCTGTACTCTTCATTGTTGGCAGGTAGCTGGAAGCAATATCGTTTTAAGTTGTTGGGATTGTTTTGCAATAATAGTAGATAAGAATAAACTGTCCCACTGTGGGATGGATAGAACGAAGAGACTTATGATGTTAAATGTTCCACTATGCAGTATTTCCATAGTTTCTCCTGTTCAGAAGTTCCTGAAGATTTGGGAGAATTAGTGTCAATGTTTATTGAGTCTTGCTTGCATGGTAAACTCATTAAATAGCATACGTGTATTGGGTGGCTCTGGCACTTGCAATTTTAGGGTTTTGAGGCATATGTTGGTGGTTGGTTGCGTCGAAACGTTTGTGAGAGGTCCTGTGGGACATTTTATAGGTGGGCGGTTTCTAGTGTCTCCAAGAGGAGAATGTGTTTTATGAAAGTCTTAATTTGTAAGTTTGAGATGTGTGACAGTATTGGGTCAGTTTTTTATTTGTGTTCTCCGGTTGTGATGGCGTGGAAGTGTTGTAAACGCGGTGCAAACTTTACTTGTGAAGGCTGAGATTTAGGGCGAAGATGAGAGGACCAAAAGTAGCAACGGTAGTTAGAGTTGGGTTTAAAGTTCTAAGCTTTTTGTTTCCTTAATTATTTATATTGATTTACTGGTCTATTAGCGTGTGATTATTGTGAAATGTAGTGATGTTGAAGGTTCTTGATATTGTGTTAATTGTACACAGTTTTAGTTTTTTCCTACAAGAAAGATGAAAAAGAAGGTGCTGCATGTATTGGCTATATTTTACAAAGTGTTTGACTATTTCTTTTTGAGAAGATTTCTGGACTGTATGCAATTTAGTTAATAATAAGATGGGTGTATCAATTGAGTTTATTGTATTTCTTTCGGATTCAGTTTGAGTCAGCAGTCTGTTAGTTTAGAACACTGTCGCATTATAATTGGTATTTGGTGGTGGATATGCTGCTGTACATCTTTTGATGCACGGGAGCGTGAAGGCATTTATGTTGGGTGAGATGAATCCGGTTCATGGCAGCTTTTTCAAATTCATCTACTACAATCTAGGACTAGCTAACATCCACATTCTGTTTGTAATTGCTCAGTGACTGGGTGGAAAATCGCGTGCCAAATGACTAATTGTAATAGTTGCAGGAATGCTGATGGCTTTTGGGGTCAATCCTCGAGATTATCACTAACTACTATGGATATAAGTTTTGGTTAAGTATATATGTGGTAAGTATTGTCAACATTGAAATGTATGAAAGTACAACCGGATTGAGGGTGATGCAGTTATAGAAATTATTGTTCGTATAAAAAAGTTGTTCATTTTTAATCAATATGTTCACTGATATTATGATGTAAACTTTTTTTTATATGGAGGAAGTTTATTATTCACAAAATATAAATAGTATTCAAAGGAGAAATATAAACAACTTGGTGATAGATTAATATTGAGAGTTCTTGTAAAGAATCCAATTAGGAAATTTAGTTTCGACCATACCTATGAAAAGGAAAACGAGTTTTCAAGTTGCAAGGACTATTTTGACTATACATAGAAATTTGTCATTTTTTTAAGTTGTTATATTCGCTTTTCACCTCTAATTATTAATTAGATATATATTTGAGAGTACAAAATCTAAACTTATAAGTTTTTTCACACGATTATATTTCTATTTATTGAATATAAAGTGAACTCGATCAATAGTAGTCAAAGTGAAAAATAATAAGGCGATAATAGTGTTTTGTTTTCTACAATGGGTTATAAGATATTTTATCCGCTATTTGCTTGTTTTATTTATTTATCTTCGACTTTTATGTGGACGTAGCATGTAACGTCGTTTAAATTCATAGAATTTGAATCCGTAAGGTAGATGGTGATATACTACTTTATATAATAGTGGCCTTAAATATTCCTCTAGTAAACTTAACTTGCACTATTTCTTTTGAGTAAAGATAAGTAAACTATTGAATGTCAAAAGTGGCTCGATCATAGTGAAAAGTCAAGTGAAACATAAGAGAATCCGAGGGAGTACTTTACGAATATATTTGAATTTTGATATGTTGTCACTACCAAATCTAAACTTTTCAAAAAAGAAAAAAAACGCCTATTCCAAAGCAATGAAGATAAGCATAGATTTAAGGTAGCAAAACTTATAAGTATTCTGCAAATCATTGAAACATAAATCTTCTTGAAAATAATTTATTATTATTATCTACTTTTTACTTAAGGGTATATTTGTAAGTATATAGTAAGTTTAGACAATCTCATTTTTTCTCTTTCTCGCTTTTCAAATTTTTAGGGGCCTCTCTTTAACACTTATAGGATAATAACCTTTGCTTGTAACTAGGGAAAGTAGTTCAAAATTATGCTCATAAGTAATTATATTATCTTGTTTTATTTATTTATATTCGCTTTTTGTTGGATAGACTGTAAGTTGTTAACATTCGTAAGAAAATTTCGTTAACAAATCTTGAGTAAAAGCTAAGAAATTGATTCAATGCTGGATAGTAAGCGGGTGAAAACTGAAAAATACTAAATATTTTAGAAGAAGTTGAAAAATAGTATACTGTGATAATACATAGATTTTTTGTTGAGTATTTTTTTTAATTGAAAAAAAAAGAATTTGGAGGTCGAATATTTCTACACAAGGCAAGAATCTTTCAATTCTTATTTTTGGACAACAAGGATATATTTCTCATTAAAAACAATTCTTCATTGGCAAACTATTTGAAGTCTTGGCATTTTTTTTATTTCTTCCAAACTGAGATTACTAAAACTTCATGCAACTCCACACATTCGACCCTTTCTTTTTTTGTAGTTTCGTTATAATTTTGTGTGTAGACGAGATTTGTTTAGGTCATGTTCTCTTGCATATTTGACACTCAGTTAATCATAATCATCATATACTTTCTTTGTTTAGTAGCGTGGGGTGAGAATTAATTATAACAGACTTTAATGTGTACAATTTCATATGCAAATACAAAATACCGTCTTAGGTTTCCATTTAAGGAGGAAGTTTTGTATAAAATATAAGATGTATTTTGGAGTAGGTTGGATAAACAAGAGAAAAGTTAAATATTTGGGAGTAAAGATTTGATTAAGGAAGAATTAAGGTTGATAAGAGACTTATCTAGCTTTTAGTTTCTTTTTTTCCTCTTTTTATACTTGAGCTTATTGGGTGTCTCAGATTTTGATTTCGATTTCGGCTCGTGCAAACTTCGTAAGTCCAGATTTTTGTTGTATTGCTAGTTCTATTCTCTGGTTTTGGTTTCTAATATGCCTATTTCTTCTTTTTTCGTAATATTGTGTATCTATTGTTGTCATGTTTTGTGTTTTAGTAGTAGTCTGTTTTTTCTGTTTTTGCATGAGATGATCATTCTTTTTTTTTTTTTTGAAAGAGAAGAGAAGTTTTCTCTGAGAAATTGGCTCCCAATAATCTTGTTGCTTTCTGATCATGGTAGCTCTTTCTTTAATTTCGATTTCGCAGTTTTTTTTGTTTATTAGAGAAGTTTTATGCTACGCCCATGATAAACATTCTGTATACTTCAAAATAGATTTTTGTAAATAATATAAAAGAAATGGCTTTAATTTTATGATAACTTAATTAGTTAAATCTTCTATTCTTGTATTTGATTTTCTAAAGATTTTTCGAAAAAAGTTGAAAATAAAGGTTCTTGGTATTAAATAGTATCTGACATTTGTTGTCTTGTTGTTCATATATTATCTCTTTTCTGTTTCCTGTTTTCAATTTTTAAGTCTAAATTATTATAACTGTATCCGATCCATATATGCAACCAGTAACGTATGAAGTTGTTTGATTGAATGCAGGAACATTAATTGGTAGAAGACACTTCGTAAGATATATGTTTCATGGGCGATATAAGAAACATTCCCCTTCTCTTACGTTTCTATACAAAAAAACGATAAGAATCCCTCCATCCCTAATCGGGATCACGAGCTTCAGTCACGAAACCATTGGTTAACGAAATGGGAAATAGCGTATGAACACCATAGATCATTGCTTAATAATACGCTTGGTTACTCGCCGAAAATGTGTCTTGTACCAATTCAGGCATCTTCTCTAACGGAGGTACACGGTAACTGTTACCAGAATTCAGATGGGCATATCTTTTACAACTTCTCAAGTTATAACAAAGAGTAGTCTTTGGTTTCTTGAATCCATTCATGGTGGTACACAAATATGGACAAGAATTCTTAACAACTTCTAATTATCCTCTATCAATTTTAATCGAACAAGACCATTGCTTTAAGAAGATTGTCGTGGGCGGGGGTGAGAATCACGAGATTGAATCATCATGGGCTATGGAGGGGCTTCGAGAAGCAACATTGTAGGGTTCGAAACATTCTAGTCAAGCATTCGATACCACAGAGGAGAGTAGTAAATATTACAAGAAGAGCTAATATAGTTTAATGTCTAGAAGGGCAAGAGCATAACGAACGGGTTGGTTAGTTAAACTAGGAACAAAAGATTGGATTCGCGTGAAATTACTGAGCTAATGAAAACAGAAATGCTATGTACATGCAATCCAATAATGCCGATGTGATGATGAGTACATGGGTGCATGACACACTTTCCTTCCTGACTAATTGGTCTATACAAAAATTCCCTAGGACGGATTGGGCATCGAGATTCTATGGAGAACCGGAAGAAGTGGGGTTAAAGTAATCGGGTACAAATTAATACTGAGAAGGTAATTGTACAGAAATAATGACAAGATGATCGGTATTGAAGACGCGAGTAGTGTGATGAAAGGATGGGGTTTTACGAAGAGGATCTATTAGAGATAGAATGTTCGTTTGGCTATAGATCGAAGTTGTTAGTTGTTGTTTATGATGATTATTTTAATTTTAGGATAATAATAATACTCAGGTTGGTTTCTTGTGTTTTGGAATCTAATAATTTATTTTTTGTTTTAAAATGTAGGAGCATTACATGTTCATGTAAATCTGAGAGGAATTTTGGGTAAATGTACTGTAAGTACTGTAGTTTAATTTGTTAGGGATTATCATATATTACAGTATTGTTGATATAGTTATGTAAGATGGTGCGGTTCATTGCACAGGGACAGTTACATATCTAATCACAGGTCACGTGAGGTGAGGCATTATATATCTAACCCTGTATATATTGAACATATATTTAAATTCATATTGAAACATTAGTACCTATTGCAGCGCGCCGTTATGCTGCATAGTTATGGTCGTTATTTTCTGAATAGGTAGTTGAACTGTTATTAAGGTTGTTACGTTATCAAGTTGTAATGATTCGTTATAGTCGCTGACGCTTCTACTCTTCTGCAATGCTTATTACAGTCGAATTGAACAAATAAAATTTTAAAAGAGAGAAAAAATTAGTTAAAATAACTGAAGTACTGTGGAATTAGTCCAAAGAAACAGAGTCTCTAGATGTATATTGTACATCACTCAATTCTAATGTACAAATAAGTAATTTCTCATTTGGTATTTGACTTCTTCTGCTTCACTATTCCTGTTTTTCTTCACTATTGTGTGCTTTCAAAAGTATGTTTTCGACAAACTTTGGTTTATCTGCATTTAAAACTGAGAATTTTGCTAAGCATCGATAAAACCTTCGTTTTTCTACCCTTATCATCCCAAGTTTAAATAAGTAGTTGCGTTAAGATTGAAGTATGTCTATCCAAGTCACAAATTCAAAACATATATTTTCATAATTGATGATTTTTCTGTTGTGAAATATGTTTCAATTTGAATCGAAAAAAAAATGTTCAAAAAAGTGATGTAAAAAATGGAAAATTTAACGCACACCAACAGTAAGATTAAGAAAAACAAATGTTTTTCTAAAAACTGAGTTTTACATTGTAATTCGTAACTATTCGAAAACAAATTGAAAAAAAAAATATGCTTATGTATGTTGTTTTTTTAGATTTAGGACATAAAATGAACTGAAAAGTATACTAAAGCAATTTGCAGCAAAGGTAAAAATTTCAGGAAGCACAAAATTTGAGCAGTACAGATAGATTATTAAATGCTGCTAAGCTTAAAATTGCAATTCGAAACGAGTAATGCCAGACATCTGATGGATCACTTCGTTCAATTTGAATACTGATACTGCAGGCAGAAATTAAATGTAAATAAGTAAATTTCCGAGCGATAAATATATTTTTATTGTTAAATAATTGTGAATGTAGAGAAATAGTTTCTGCTCTCAAATTGTAGAAGCTAGAGCGACCTAAGATTAGAATATTATTGTTGCTATGCAGGTCTGCGTGCATCCATAAAAAACCAGAAATTTTCAGTGAATTGATCAAAAGAAAGGGTCACAAGCTTGAATATAGTTGAACCTTTTTCTCTGATTCATATTCAAGGGGCAAACAGCATGCATAAACAGGTTTTAATGCTATAATTGAGAGAAACAGTTTATGCAATAGAGTATGGGTAGTAATATTAGACATAGACACAACAGTAGTCAAACAGATGACACTTAAACATTTAGGGAGCAATAAATGAAATAAACAGTCAAAACAAAACCAAAATAGAAGAAACAAGACATTTGCTAAAAGGAATTCAGGTACTTTTACGGTCTTATTTTATAAAACGTGTGTTATAGGCTTCTAGAATAACATTAAATTGGAGTGGCAATCATTCTTGCATCATACTCACAGGCAGTCAAGTAGGGAGTAATTTTTGTCAAATAAGAGATCATTCTTGGCAGTTCGCTGGTCGCCCATGGACAATAACAGGTTTGGCTTCAGGCTGGAGCCATCATCAGAGCTAGGGCTCATTAGTAACTGACAGCGAGGTAAGTCTAATGTATCTTACATCAAACTGCCATTCATGTGCATGGTTATGGTTATGGCTTCTACACTGTTAACTGGGCATTTAACTCCATGATAGTCAAGGCATACACTTTTTGTTTTTTGAAACGTAGGATCAATTACATTAGTTGAGCTAAACAACTTTAAGTATAATTGGTGATTTTTCAACTATGAGTAATAACCTTTTTGTTTACATAAGGTTTAAAAATTATAGGCCAAAAATGAAAGGTTTATATGTTGTCAAAAGTAATGAATGTTTAAGGAGTTCGGTGCGTTTGATAATGTAGTTGAAAGTGGAAATTTAATTAGAATAAGGAAATGAAATTATAATCCACTTTGGTAGTCTTTCCAAAAATCAACTTTTGTATCATCCTATAATGGGCTATTATGGTTGATAAAGCTTGGTACTTCTAACATGTTGAAGTTGGATATGTGTCGATTGATTGGGTGGTCTTTTTTTTAAAACTTAACTTTCACTGTAAGGAGGCCTTCAATGCAGAACTCTAGAAACACGACAACAGTAGACACGACAACCATGATAACAATGATCACACTGCAAACATACTACCTTCACCAATTGTGCGCCCAAAAACCAGTCACACTCGTCAATCATCTCTCAAAACTACCCAGCGAAAATTGTGACTTGGCTCGACCTCTTGTTCTCATCTAATCTCTCTCTTTGTTGTGGTAATTAGATGTTTATGAAGTAGTTTGGGTTTGTGGTGGGTGTGACATTGTGAGTGGTGGTGGTGGTGGTTTGTGGGTGAGTGTTCGTGTGTGGGTCGTGTCGGAGAGTAGTGGTGGTGGGTGGTTGGTGAGTGAGTGGTTACTGGTTCGTGGGTTGTGTGGTTCATGGTGGTGTTGGTTTTGTGGGTAGAGTGGTGGTTGTTTGTGGGTGCCTGGGTGGTGATTGCAGCAGTGCGAAGGGAAAGATGGCGGAGATAGCATGGTGGCTGGCGCGAAGGTGCTGGTGGGGTTAGAATGAGAAGGGGTTGGCTGGGTGGGTGTTTGTGTAGAAGTGGGATTATTAAAATTTACTTCTTTGGCTATTTTAGAAGACCACCAAAGGTACGATTATTAATTCAATTTTTCCAAATTCAGATATGCAACATATCAATGAACTGATTTTGCAGCAGACAAAGTTTATACAGTTTGAAAATTAATAAGTTTTAACTCGATCTTGGGGTGTTGTTTGCAAGATTTTCATCATGTTTAAATTTTAGTGATTAATTTTTTAAGGTGGTAATAATTAAGAATATGAAGTAGAAATATGGTTTTTATCTTATAAATTCCCAACAATACTATGCAAAGCTAATCATATACGAGAGTATATTAAATCATAAAAATTAAATATAAAAATGGTAGAATTATAAAGATTTGTGAATTGAATGAAGTTTCATATTTTGAATAATAGATACAATAGGAACTTATCAAAATGATTTGGGGTGATAGCATGATAAATGGCTCTAAATTGTTAATTATTTTCCTCTTCTTCTTGTTTGAAGGCAATTTTTATGAGTCAAAACTGATATAGCTTTCAACACCTCATCTAAGTTTGTTTTTGTTTTACGTACCATCTCATAGCACTCTTTGGCATCCTCCTAGTGTTCATTGGGCTAAATCATGTATTAACCATCTTAAACGATCTTCCTATTTTGCTCAATGGTACAACCACTTTTTCGAATAACCTATTTATTATTTTATCTTTTTTATATGCAAAAACCTGTAAATGGCATATTTTTTGCACATTCATTTTGAACATGAATGTTTACTCCCAAAATATAAATTTACAGTAAAAGATATTCTGATGATAATAAAGTAGGGTTAAGGATTATGATTTTTATTTTTAAAAGACAATGAAATAGAGTCACGTAATCTCTATCCTTACATAATATTAACAAATAAATATATATATTGGCTTTCATGCTCCTTCACAAATTTTCAAACAGATAAAATGACATATTAGTGCATCACATCTAAAGATCAAGACTGCAAGATTGAATGGTAAAAGGGTAGAAATTTAATTTCATGAATTTAGTTGCAACCTTACTTCATTTGTTTTTTATTGTTGTTTCATCTTTTCGTAATAATCATGTACAAGGTAAACTTTGTGTTGGCATATATATTAATATAAAATGTTTATTTTATATTATATTTAGTATAGATTAATATACTTAATAAGTTTTACTATCAAGATATTCAATATATTAAATAAAACTTTGATCCTTAATATCCTAATTGTTATCTTTTCTATTATTTTATTGAAAAATGATTTTTTATGTCACAAATACTCTTGTGGCAACTAAGCATTGAGGAAATTTTGAATATAAAAACATATACAAAGTTATGACTATTCCGGTTATATTATAGTAATAATTGCTCTTGTAAAGGAATAAGATGCAACATTTGTATTAGATCCCTAATACAAATCAAGCTAATAATGGATGGGTTATGTGAATTGTGAAAGTGGTTCAAAATAAAGAGAGAATAATATGGTAGTAAAGATAAAAAAATTACAAAAGTGGTCCTGCTAAAAAAAAAAAAAAAAAAAAAAAAAAGAAAAAAAAAAAATTAGCAAAGTGGTCCAAAGTAGTATTTTTTTATTATAATTTACAAAGAGAAAGTTTGTACAATTGGTTGCAGTTTTTGTTACAACCAAATATAGAAGTGTTGCAAAGTTTTACGTGGGGAGTAATAAAATGCTTTGTATTATATTCCCAAAAAATAGTACTTTTTGTACCATAATTAAAAGTTTCATAAAATATACTATCACAAATGACAAAATTATCATCAACTAGTCATTAATAGAATTGATTCAATATAGAAGAAATTACTGGAAGCAGGCAATTGAGGGTCCTAATATTCGACATGCAATGTCCCTAGGATGGTTTTTGGACATTGGTTTAAACGTTCTATCCTATTTTGCTAGTCACTTATTCTATATCTCTCTTCATCATAGGCCCTACTTTCTCAGATTATCCATTTTCTTAGTTTTACCAAGGAGTTCACCCACTTGAGTTTGTTGCAATCAAAATGAAATGGAGTAAGTAGTATAACTAGCATTCTCTCATTATCTTCCATTAAAGGATTTAAAAACAAGTATACACTCCATATGTCCATAAATTAAGGTTAGCCTCAAGTACAATGTCAATATTACAAGTACMTTATGACCATCATGTACATAAATCAAGCAAACAAATTTTGTTAAATGTTAATAATGTTTTCAAACATTCGTGTGATCCATCTCTCTAGACTCTATCACCAATTACATTAACCCTTTTAACAAGAGCCAAACTTAATCTAACATCAAAACAATTTTCAATTTACGCTCACTTGCAATATGAAGATTGAAGAGAACCATCCAAATTGCATTTTAGGATGTTTATCTAAGAAAAACTACAAGTATAATGAGACTACTGTCATTGGTAAAATGAGCACATCGCATTAGAGAACTTTGATCTTGGCTCTTGAATGTGAAAACAAAGGCGTATTATCACCTGGGAATTAATAATTGAATCTTGTGAACACACATATTAAATTATTAATCACTTTGAATTAATTTAAATTGGCCTTTATTTAATACAGAGTATTGAAGAAAAATTGACAGATAGTAAATGCATGCCGGAATGTTTAGACTTTGATCAGGTATAGGGAATATACAATATTATTAAGCCAATCAGGGTCTAATTATTCAGCTAAACAAAACTCAGTGCATCCCCATTATATATATGCATCAGCTGTGTAGCATGATATGTATAAAAAGCCCAAGTAAAACGCATTAAGCATAACTGTTGGGTTGTTGAAGTCAGTTAGAAAACATTATGACACAGCCTTCATGAATTACAGACACTACGCCTTACATGGACGATGTCACTGTTAGAGAAGCATACAAGCAGCAATYAAAAGGAATGATGGTAACTGGCAACCGTTTGCAGCATGTTTATGAGACTAACAACATTTAGACCACAGAAAACATAAATATYTGATAGACAAAAGGACCTTACTTTGAAACTATTGTACTCCTCTTTGACTTTCAATTGCACATCCTTCCTCATAGCCCGCACATTAATAGGACCAAGAAACAACTTTAAGAAAAAACCTGTAAAGGAAAACAAACGCATTATTTCAAGACCAAGAAAACAACTTAAGAAAAACCTGTAAGAAGAACAAAACGCATTATTTCACCTCAATAAGCGAAAAATTAAGCCTAAAATAGCTAGAGAAAGAGAAAACGCAACTCCCATCTTGTCTGGGAAGAAATGAGCAATTCCATCAAACAAGAATCAATTCTCTACATTTCATTCGTCCTCAGCTGCACCAAAAAATAATATAATATACCACTGCATAAAATTAAACAGTCCAACATCCAAAATCTACCAAAACACAATAGATGAAGAAACTTTCATGTAGCCCTCATCTACCTTGCATAAAGAAGAAACTAAGTGGACAACGCAGCGTTAACAAGGAATGCATTAAGCGATTGGAGCTCTTGTTGGAGTCTCTCTTCCTCGAATGACTCGAAATCAACATGAAGCCGCTTCCTGCAATCCTTTGCCTTCTCACACCGTCCCCACTTCCTCCCGACTCTCGTCTC
>SNQN01005305.1:0-38139 GCA_008642245.1 Bassia scoparia | reverse complement strand
AAATGCGATCTTAAAAACCACAATTTTTGAACTCAAATGAACCTAAACCTGAGTAAAACCCATATTTTCGAACCAATTAAGTGAAATTCGAACAAGAATAGCAAACCCAATGCTAAATTCGAGCATATTTTCGAACCAAAACATATAAATTTGAAAATTCAAAAGATTGTGGTTWGGGAGAAATTGAGTGATTGAATGAGTGGAAAATGAATTTTAATTTGTGAGTGAATTTGAGTGAATTAGAGTGTGAGGATTAATAAGAGAGTGAAAAGAAATATATTTTTGGGATTAATCCAAAGTTTAATTTGGATTTAATAATGAGTTTAATATTATTAAATCCAAAGTTAAATATTAAACTCATTATTAGTATTAATCCAAAGAAAGAAGTTGAGAAGAAGTTGTTAATAATAGATTACCTAAAGAAATGGGTAAAAGAAATTTCCATCCAAGATTTAATAATTGGTCCATTCTCAAATTAGGTCAAGTCCAGCGTGTTGTAATAGAAATGAACAAGAACAAAAAAGTTTTAGCGAATGTAATGAAAATATCAAGTGTCGTTCCAAAGGCTCCATCTACTGTATTTATTTCAAAAAACTCAGATATGTATGGAATAGAGAAATTCCAACCCCCCAAGTGAAGAATAATAATGAAGAGATTAATAATATTAATAATCCAAAGTTTAATGTTATTCGAAAGATTAAATTCAAAGTTAAATATTAATACATGATAATGCGTAATACAACGCATGTAGATATTAATAATATACCTATAAAAAACCATGTACATACAGTATAAAAAACTATTAAGCTCCCGTGATCTCACAAGAATGACAAGATCACATATAAACTCCCAAGATCTGACAAGGAAGTCACAGTTATAGGTGAAATGTTGAATAATATTAAGCTTGGTTTTGCAAGGCAAAAGCCTTTTTCCAAGCTGGCCTAGCCAAGATATCCTTGCACCAAGCATTSACATGTGGGCGCTCCTCGAAAATCTTGTTAATCTTAGTACCACTCAAGTATTGCACGCAAGGTAAGTGGTGAAGATCAGCCAGGGTGAATGAATCACCTGCTAGGTACTTGGACGTTGCCAAGTGTGACTCGTAGAYGTCGAGGACCTTAGCCAACWTAGCCTCGTTCTCTTCAACAATCGCGTTGTCGGTCTCCATGCCGAACATGACGTGGTAGATAAGCTCCCGTGTGAGGTTGCTGGCTACGCGGTCAAATTGCTGAGCCTCGACTTCTGACCACAAGACTATGTTAGTCCTTTGCTTGGCGTCGTCTTTGTACACGAGAGGTGTTCCTTGGTTTGCATAGGTGAATGCTATGTATGTTGTGATTGCTCTTGATTCTGTTCATCAATCAATAAATTTGATTTGCTTACAAAACTGAATATCATAGACAATAGCTTCTCTATTTTAGTTTATTAGATATTGCATTTTTCTTATATACAAATTCCTCCAGTCTTTTTTTTATTTGCTACATTCTGAATTTTGACATTGTTCATTTGTCACAAACTTTGACTTGCTTTAATTTTATACATCTACATTAAAACATAGCTATGTGTGATCTTGTTTGATTGTGTACTTTTTAGAAATATAATTTTTATAATTTTTTAGCATTTACAACTCAAGATATTGTAATTTGAAATTGGGTCTCGAAATCTATRAAAAAAAAGAAAATGTAGCAAATAAAAAAAGGCAGAGGGAGTATGTTAACGTTATTTTACCTTTGAAGTTTGTCTCTATCTTTAGAAAAAATGACAAAATCTCATAACAATTAAAATAGATACAATTAAGCACCTTATGCATAGCCTTTAAAATTACATATATCATTTTATTTTTTAAAAAAGGACAAATTATTATGTCATTTATGTAAGGTGGGGTGGAATATATTTGAATAAACTAGTGTAAGAATCGTCGTGAATGAATGTGACTTACCAAATAGCTTGATGTCTCCGTCTTCGAAGGCTGGTATTTTACCAAATGGCTAAAATCATATGATAGAAAGATAAAAGAGTGAGATACTGAAAACTAGCCCAATAAAATTATCCTAGTTTACTAAACTTAGATTGAATATTTATTTTGATAGGAAATCATGGAATCCTTGCTAAGTAGCTCAGATGATTCACTTAAGGCAATTTTGTCAGAAAACCACCTTTTGTTAAGGTGGTTTTTTGTCACAAACCACCTTTTGAAGCTAATTTGTCAAAAACCACCTTTGTAGCAAAATGTTTGTTGACCACCACCTGTGGCCGGTTTCCCGGCGTTGACGTTCATTTTTTTAAAAAAATTCTTTTTGCCGGCCTCCCACAACCACCCACTGCCCAAATGGACAACTCGCAGCCACCCCACCTACTCCCTCCTCCCTCACACACTCCCTCGCAAACCAATTCGCACCTCGTCCCTCACGACACCACCCAAACGGAGCTGTTGTGGGTACGAGGGTGGGAGGCGGCGGAGCTGGGAAGGGGGTGGTGGTTGTAGGAGTGCGGCAAAAAAGAAAAAAATTAAAAAATGAAGTCAACACCTGGTCACAGCCGAAAACGGCCACAGGTGATGGTCAACAAACAATTTTGCTACAAAGGTGGTTTTGACAAATAAGCTTACAAAAGGTGGTTTGTGACAAAAACCACATTACAAAAGGTGGTTTCTGACAAAATTGCCTTCACTTAACAAAAAAGAATATATATAGACTCGAGTAATGAGTAAAATACTTACGTTAAGGGAGAGAAAGGGGTCCTGCTGTTGAGCACGGATTTCATATCCACGGGACGTAGTCGTATTCAAGCTCCTTCTCATGAATCGCAGCGAGAACACGAAGGGAGGGACTACCCTGAAGGAGTCCATGAAATTTGATTGCCATTGTCGTATGAGCCTGGATTCAATAACATGAAGCGTAGAAGGAAGAGTATTTGAGAGTTTAGTTGGATTGATGAAAATTGATGATGTCCAATGTAGCATATTTATAGTGGAATTGTAGTAATAGTAGTAGTAATAATATTGTCTCATGTTCAAGATAATTGATCTAGTAGTAATAGACTATAGTCTCAGCATTGAATAGTTAACGCAAGCAATGAAGTACATGTACATTTACTTCCAGGCTGAATTCAGTTTTATCAACTTTTCTACTAAACTAGTGTGTTGCCGTGCGTTGTTCCGAGTCGGGTATTACTATTAATATTTTTCCCATAATAATATACATTTATGTTCAATTCTTGTGATAAATGAAAAGATAATTTATAAATGAAATTCATGGAATATATAGTTTATGTAGACATTAAAATCAATAATAAAAAAATCTTCTATATATAAGCCAAGGGGGAGCAATGGTGTCCCCCCTTGGAAAATACAAAATACCATTCACTTATATATGTAGTCAACACAAATTCAAATAAATTGTCAAATGTACATAATCAATTTCATAATTAATCTTATATATAATTCAAAAAACATTGCCAAATATGTAACATGTAATCAACATAAAAACAAAATAAATTAGGGATCAAATTAAAAGCATACTTCACTCAAATTATAAAATTTAAAAAAGAAATTTCTCATCACAATGATTAATAGTAAAACAAAAAATTATTGAATTGAATGTTTAAATTGACTCTCATATAAATGAAGTGGAAAAAAATTACGATGTATGGATAAAATTTTCTAATAAATAAGGGATATATGTTAAAATGACTACGAATAACAGGGGAAATTAGGTTTTAGTTTTACACACCAATATCTATGTTTTTTAGTGTTTTCTCTTCCATTCGATTTTTTTTAGTATTTTGCAACACGTATAATAGATATTAGATATACATAAGTAAAACAAAATGTTGAGTTTCAATACATAAATAAAAATGAGACTACAATTAATAGTAATTGACCAATGTTTTTTCAATTTATGTGCAACTTGATGATGATTTTATTTTTATCTGATCTCATAAAATAAACAAGACTTAATTTCAAAAAATCAAGACTAGATTTTTGGAAAAACAATAATAAATTATAAGAAAATCACATGCATAAACTTTTCGAAACACTAAAACAATATAAGATAAAAAATAAAGTCGCACGCATCGCGTGCATAAAAAACTAGTAGTATAGATGGCAACATCATGACTATCATTTGTAAGAGGTCTTGTGTTCGATTCTAAGTTTGAGCATAATTTGTTTTGTTAATTGATATACGAATTAAGCTTTCATGGTTTACATACATTATAGAGCGCCATGTGGCACCTTTACATTGAATGGAACACATTTTAATAATATTTATAGATAGATTGTAGGCATTTGCTAGTTATCACTTATCAGCATATGTTCTATATTACAACTTTGTATTGCGAATATCGTATAGTGTTGGRCCGCTCCACCCTAATGAATCAACAAATATTATTGACCCACATAAGCCCATTATATTCAAACTTTCTCTCAACAATTGTAATCTAGAAATTGGGAGTCGTTTACTTTTACACAAATTCTAAATGGCTTAAATATTTCTCTCTCTAAAATATCCCCTTGTTTTTCTCCAAAAAAAATCACCCTGACCTCATAGTTTYAGTTTTTCACAAAATTGAACAAAAGATTTAAATACACATGGCTAAAATATAACTCTATCTTCTACCATTTAGTCAAAATTCTACCGTTTAACCTTGCAAATTGTGTTCTCATCAAGAGTCCAATTTTTTTCTTTGATGCTTTAAAGAGGGAACAATGTAACAAAAGAAAAGTTCCTATTAGAATRAGCTGTAAGAACAACAACAATGGCAGCAAGAAGCAGAGCAGAAAGGAAGAAGAAGAACAAAAGGAAAGGGATATTTGGGAGAGAATAAAGCGTGGCATCAATTAATGCATGCTCAAAGTGAGTTGCACAATAATCCACAAGATCATGAGGTGATTGCTTTGGAGAAGGAAGCCTATCATGAGTATTTGCAKACTCATAATATTCACATGAGTTTTTTAAGGCAGAAAACAAAAATTGTTCGAGCAAAAATTAATGCATGCTCAAAGTGAGTTGATTATGGTGTAATGTTTTTTGGTGCTTAATAGATTTTTATTTTTACCGAGCAAAAAAATAAAAATAAAGAAAGGAATATTTGGAGCAACTCCAATGTGAGATTAGAGAGAGAATCAATGGACTTGTGTTTATTATTAACTAAAAAAAGCTCGTATAGCAATGGAAAATTASGGACGGATTCAAATCCGTCTCTAATTTAGGGACGAAATTTGTAATCTGTCCCTAATTGTATAATGTATGTTATGTTGACCTCCAACGATAGAAATAGCCTAAATTTAGGGATGGATTTCCATTTCCGTCTCTAAAATAGGGAAAGATTTTAATTTTCCGTCCCTAAATTTGGGACGGATTTTAATCTTCCGTCCTTAACCTATTTAGTTCCATAAAACAACAACGATTTGCAAGTTACGGTTTTTTGTCTGTAACTTTCTTTACGGGTGTCCGATGGAACTCTATAATATATCAAACAAGAGAGAGAGAGAGAATCTTAGAGAGAGAGTCTCATTTTTCTTTTTTYGTTTGCGTTCCATTTTGAATTTCATTSATGAGGAATTTAAGCTACCGATGAGGCATTTGGTAATTAAATTCYCATGTTTTGTGGGAATTAGAAATTCCCATGAATTTGTGATGATCAACAAAACAAAGGGTGTGTTCTTTAACTTATTTGGACTTATCTTATATTATCTTATCTTAACTGAACTTATTGATATTTATCTKAACTTATTGATATTTATTTGAACTTTTTTTGTGAGAGGAAAAASTAATGATTATACTTATTAATACTTATCTGATATTATTGATACTTATCTGAACTTATCTAAACTTATCTTATCTTATGTGAACTTATCTTATTTAATAAGTACTGAAAATAAGTTGAAAAGAACAGGTCCAAAACCCTAATATCTAAATTCCCATGATTTTCTATTTCYCCATTTCTTTTGTGCAACCAAATGACACCTACAATTTAAAAAACTATACATTGTGTCGAATCTAACAAGATCGCATATGAATATGTTAGTCGTTAGGTCGGTACATGAAAACATTTCATTTTTAAACTTTATCTCTCCTCGTATCCAAAAAAACAAACGTAGACAATAAACTAGAACGGGAGAAGTGTTAGAGTAATGATGATAATAAATATTACTCCCTTCGATATTTAACGATCTGTGCAATTTCATCATTTGAACGATTTTTAATGTTTTGTACATTGTGCTTTCTTCCATTTTGGTACACACTCTGTCCAATCTAATTTTTCTTTTTAACCCCACCGTCTCTTACTCTCTCCACTTTCCCCTTACTTTTCCCCTTTTCATACACTTTCTCTTCAATCCATTTCTACTTTTTGACCACACTCATATTATAATACATTATTTCTAGTTTTTCATTCACATAGTAAATGCACAAAATATTAGAAATAAGAGTAGTAGTTATTGAAATAATAGTGATAATGATAATAATTAAAATTATTAATCCCAAGACATTTCATTAATAATAGTGAAATATTAATCCCAAAATAAATATTAATCCAAATTAAAGTTAAATATGAACCTAAGTTTAACAGTTAAATATCAATCCAAAGATATATTGTAAAGAATATAGTTAAATGTTAATGTCAAGATTAAATAGTTAAAAAGTTAAATATTAATCCCAAGATTAATAATTTTAATATTAATCCAAATTTAAATATTTCAATTTAATTAGTTCAATCCCGTTCAATTCAGTCCGATTTAGTTTATTTCATTTCAGTTAATTTCTACTTCGTTCATTTTAGCTGTTATTAGTTAATGTAAACRTATCCTAAGGTTCGAAACTTGTTAAAAAAAGTTGATGGTTGGAATTAAATAAAAATGATGGTCATCGTTGGAAAAAACCTAAAATACATGGTCGTCAGTAAGAATTTACAAAAAAAAAAAATAATAAAATTTATATTACTTCATATATGAGTGAAGTGTTATTCTTAATAAAATTTTATTTAAGGGAATTTTCTCAAGTATCCCTAAAATATGATCAAATAGCACGCATACCCCTAGATAGTGATGATGGTCATGGGCTRGGTTAGGGAAATTTGACCCGTGTTCAACCACTAGGGGACCAAGCTAGGCTGGTTTGGGTTGGGTTGACTAGAGGTTGTCGACCCAGACACGGACCGATCAAGGTTGAGGTGCTTGAAGGACCTGGTTGGGTTTCATGGGTTCATTTGATGGTTTAAGTATTGGGTTGAGGTGGGTTAGATATCGATTTTTTTTTTTTTTTTGACAAAGGGTAAAAAGGGGTAGTTAATCCCTCATACTTTTACAACCTAATTTAACAGGGGTACTAGATAATACAGAGAAACAATGGAAATAGTTTAGTAATTTACGGGTAGCAAATCTCAGTGAGTCGTTGCGGTCTTCTTCGTAGTTCGAATTGAGGTGACTGATGTAGCTTTCATCTCGGACGGACATATTGATGTGTAGTAGGCCTCGTTGCAGGAGATCCTTGAGAATAGTGTTGAGTCCTTTGGTGATTGCGTGGTGACGATGGGTGGCCTTAGTCACAAAGTGTTGTTCCACTTGATCTCCTATTGAGCTTAGAACTTTATAGATCCCTGGGCTTTCTTGTTTAACTTTTATCGTGGCGTTGGTTAAATCTTTTCATGGGTAAATCTTTTCTACATTACTTGAATRTAGTAAATAATTTAAATACAATGCAATTAATAAATAAAAAATTAAATTAAATTCTCAAAAATTGAAATTATTAATCATAAAATTTATTTATCAATAAACATTTTATTACAATATTTTGGATAATATATAATTCACTAACTAGATATACAATGATAAAATAATAAATATATTGCATGGTTTCAATAATTCACTAACTAAATGCATTATTCTAACTAAATACATTAGTTTGAGTTGGGGGGGATGCTTGGAGATACTTTAATTTGAAAACAAAAATATAAATTTTCATTCACATTTTAATTTTAATAATACAATGTCTACGTATCACGAAGATATTAAAGCTCACTAGCTCTTAACATACCTTAATGTTGGGGTTGACTGGTTGAGAATTGTGATTGTTGTCATTCTTGACAATTCTTAATTATCATTGTCACTACTATCAAACGTTACTTAAGGATCGTGCTCTTCATCATTCATTCCTTGTCTTTTTCTCCGCTTGATCCCTATTTTTCTTGCAAACACACATCTCAATGCTTTCCCATGATAAACAAGATCTTTTCTCATCTAGCACTCTTCTACCTGCAGTTAAAACGTACTCAGAGGCAATGGTTGAAGCAAGAATTACTAGAATATCCATTGTGATTCTTGGTAAGATGGGAAACTCAATAGCATGATTTTTCCAGRCCACCATTTGATCTTGTGGAAACTTTCATTAGTCTYAAATTGATATGACAAATAATCATCGATTCGATGATGCTATTGAGGTAAATGATGGTTATGGTGTAGATACTCTTGGTTTTTTCAATATGGAAGAAATGAATGGGTCAAATATACTTTTGTCTGGCCTAAAAGTAGATGCTAACTCCGGTTGGTAAATGGATGCATTATGATCATGAAGGTTTTTCAAAAAATTCTTGCATTTTAAAACATAAGTCCTAATATCATATTGTACTCCCAAACAATCATAGTAAACTGTTAGCAATAACCTTTTCAAAACATCAACTTTAACATTGGGATCAAGTATAGCAACAATGACATAAATATAAGGAAATTCACTAAAATATGCAAACCACTTTGATTTCATGATATTAAGAACGTTGAAAATGCTTACATCCTCAAAACTTTGGTTAATGGAATGTACAATCTTAATACACCAAATTACTTGGTGAACATTAAATTAGGTTCATAAACATAAGAAAATATATTAGTAGCATCATTAAAAGAATTAAAAAAGTGCGTCACGAATAATCATAGCTTTGGTTAAATGTTCACTAGTGATTAGCTCATTTGGGTCCAAACAACTTTCATTATGGAGTTCGGTCAAGATTTCATGATAGTTAATAGCACCATCTATTAATTTGAAGGTAGAATTCCACCGAGTAGGGGTATCTATACTCCACATTTTTTTTCCTTAGTCCTCTTTCATCACATTTTTTCTTGTAAGACCTCCTTACACTTCTAGTAATTCCAATCCACCTTATAACAGTTATAATAGGTTGTAACAATGGTGCTAGTTCGACAATACCTTCTTAGGTGGACAAATTAAGAATATGGAAACAACATATAACATGCAACAGATTACCATTAAGCAAAAATTTAATGTCATTTTCCAATTTTAAGAAATCAATTGCCTTAGTATGAGCACTAGCATTATCAAGAGGCAAAGAAAACACTCTGTTTAGTAAGTGATAGTTTTTTAAACAATTAGCAATGGTACTACACACTGTTAATGTAGATCGGTAGAAGAAAATGTTATTGCAAGCTTGGCATGGGTCTATATACTTCTGATGTCTTCTTTCCTTTCAGCATTACGCAAATATTAGTAATCCTTTATTGATTATGAAAACCAAACTTACGTTTGTTGATGCTTTAGGGAGCTCCATAAGACGTTGTGATGCTTCAAGCTTTGAACTAGAGTTGAGGTTATATTAGCACACAACCAATTCTTCAAACATCATTAATATAGCCAAAACATGTCCAATAAGATTTAATTGTGTAGATGATCCTATAACATTCCTTAACATTGCCTTAGAGAGACGTGTCAGCTTATTATCATCGACACCATCATATATGTGTTGTGCAATGTCTCCTCTTGGAGAAAAATGAATACACATGTGCAAAGGGAATGGTGCAGACATAATTCAACACACACTTCATAATATAAAATCTACTTCATCTATAATATTGTTGCCCAAAATACTTTGTAAAGGTAGTGGATTTATTCTAATTTTAAGGGCATTGACTAGCAATATATGATCGTGGTTCACGCATCATCAAATATAATTTTAAGAAATAAAAGCTCCGAGAAGTAGATTATATGAGGATAAGAACTGGAAAGTTGGCTTTAAGGCATGTTCTAGATGCTTGCCTAAGAGAGGTTAGCTATTTATAAGTGGAGGAAACGATATAGGGGAGTCATAAAGACCTGAATCAATTAGTACCAAGCTTCTACCTTGCCATGGTAMGTAACAATATAGAAATTTYAAACTCTTAAAAATATCATTCATTCATCAAGAATAAAGATATACCTTTGCAGCACACAGGGTAAGTTGCACAATTAAAACAAGGATTTTTCTCAATGGTATACCTGTGTATTAGCATATTCCCAGTGGTATACCCGAGTTTTAAAAAATCCCACAAATATACTTAGGTTGCTAATCTAATTTACTTAACATCTTTAATGGTTGTTTCCGGCCAATTAACCGCCACTAATAAGTTCTGAATTAACTATAGTTAGTTTATTTTAGGGGAAAACCAAAAAAATAAAAATAAATAAAAATAAAAATACATACAGTACTTTAACCTTTTCCAATAATTCCTAAGTCCGTATATTATTATTCAATTCCCATCAACCTTTCTTCATTTTTCCTTATTATTCTTACCAAAAAAACCCATCTAGCTTCATCAATTTTCTCCTGTTTTTGGCTCGAATACAGTCATCTTCAACTGGTTTTTGTGGGTCGTTTTTTGCTGATTTCATTTGGTGCTCCTCAATTATATCTCATTGAGCAAATTATCAAGTATAGTTAGTTCCGTATTATTTCTAGATTTTTTCGCAATTGCATTATGTTTGTGTTTGTTGGTGTCTTGTTTGTGTGGGGTGGAATGTATGATCTGATGATGGTACAATTTATGTTTAAATGGTTCAATTTTAAGCTATGTTAACATGGATTTTTTTGGCGTTTATTAGAGCTTCATTTTTAATCAATTTTAAAACCATATTTATTGCAAAATTTGGTTCCTTAATGTTATGTAATTGTATTTCGAATTTTTGTGGATTTCGTTGAAATTTTTGGGTGAAATTTGAAATTTTGTGKGTTTAGTTAGAAGACATGAACTTCAATTATGTTCACTATGTTGCTATTATCTTGAGATGCATAACTTGAAAATCAGATTAAGATGTGGGTTAATAAGGGTGTTGGAGGGAATTTAAATGATGAAAAAATGAATTAAAAGAGCATTTAACCATAGCTATCTAAATAAATAAAATAAAATAACTTATTAGTGGTGGCTAATTGGCTGGAAACAACCATTAAAGATGTTAAGTAAATTAGATTAGCAACCTAAGTATATTTGTGGGATTTTTTAAAACTTGGGTATACCACTGGAAATATGCTAATACACAGGTATATCATTGGGAAAAACCCTTAAAACAATTATATTAAAAAAAGGTGTGCTCTAATGCCTAATATTTCAAGGCCACTCCAAATATACATGAATAGAGAAAACATACATAATGTGATGCAATGTATGTGTTGGTTTAAATATTAGCGGTGTTTGATATATATTTTATATGTTGGTGTAATATTAGGGTATTTAATGTATATATATTATATGTAGATTGTATTTGCATAAAGATGTAGATCATATGATTTACTGATATATGAAGATCTTTAATGGATATACTACATCGAACCATGCTAATGTTGAAATAAAATGCTCTGGGATCATCCAAGTTGAGGTTTTCCCAATGCAGCACAATCGAGTAACTGAATACAAGTCAAAAGTGCTTTGCTGCGTCGCCTGCAGCCAACAGCYTAACAAAGGGGAAAACAAGTAGTGCATTCATCAAATAGTCAATGTTTTGGCACAATTAGATAACATGTTATTTGTTTAGTTATCTCTTTATAGGAGGCACTAGCTAGACTAAGGTTTATTTTAGCCCATTTGAATTGGCATTGAGAAAATTAACTATCCTATTTATTTTCCTCACTGATTATATTTGAGATCAAATAAAATCCTTATAATATTATTTATATTCATTCCATACTTAAAGATATTTCTTACATATGCACCATGCATTTGTTTAGTTTTAAAAATTAATTTTGYAGGGAAAGAAACTTTCATAAAATACAAATGCATTAAATAAACCCTAAAGGCCTGCTTYAGATTTGTTCTTAGATTGCTCCAGTCAACCATATTTACTTGTAGTTGTGTATGATAAGTAACCAAAGTTTTTGGTCATCCACAACTAGCTCAACTCTCWTGTTTCTAATCTTTATAGTGCATCAAAACCCTTATATAACCTACATTGCTTATGAGACCTAAATGTATTACAAAATAATCTTTGGTCTTCATGCAATCTTCAAGACTTGGCTTCATAAGTTTCTTCTTTCATTTATTSAACTTTACACTTTGACACCTGCACATGCAAATAGAAACATGCATGCGATAAAGTAGTTCAATGTGCATTGTCATCAATCAAAACTTAAACTAGAGGACTCAATAAATTTCCCCTTTTTTATGATGACAAACCTTGAAGTTTCCCCTACAAATAACATCATTAGTTTGGAGAAACTTTCAGAAAGTTTTCTATTCTTAAGTTAAGAACTCAAGGCACTAGTCTCATACTATTCATGTAGATTAAGCATCATTTTTACAAGTACACCAGTTCACAATTAATTGACAATAGTTTAAGAAAAAAAATCCTAAGTACCATGGGCAAATACCAACTAGATTAAGAGCTCTTAGACTCAAACATGCATTTGCAATAAGAACATCAATAGTTGTTYAGACATATTTCTAAGCCATTAGAGTGAAAAGAATTAAAGTGCTTTGAATACACTCACTTCCAAACCAATTCTGGTCTGTCACTTCTAACAAGGCACTCAACCTTGCTGTAGTTGCTGCAACACACATAGGTTGGTAACAATGACCTTTGATCATATCAGAACTTCACACCTGCTTCCCCCTTTTGGCATCATCAAAAGAAAAACAGAGGAATAAGAGAATCCACAAAAAGAAACAAAACACAACCAGTAGTAAACTACTAATAGTATTAAATTCAAGCTAATTAGGTAGCTCAAAGAGCATTCAAAAAGGAATGCTGATGCTACCATTTGTTYCTACAAAAGTACCAAAAGCTAATAGTCCTAGTAAGAGTTATTACAGACCAGTATCAAACCAAATTACATAATAGAATTGTTTTTGTAATTTGGGGGAGGGGAAACCAGAAATAGAGTTCAATAATTATGAAGGGTTGGCAGCAAATAGAATAAGAAAGAAGAAAAGAGGAAATTTAATCAGCTATAGAGTCATGTTCAGTCTCATCTTCCTCCTCTTCTTCCTCGAGGGTCTTTGAAGCAGCTTTATCATCATCTATCTCAACCTCCTCTTCTTCTTTTTCCTCTAAGACCAGTTCATCATCCTCGTTGGTGGCAGCAACAAATGAATCTTCCTTCTCTTTAGAATCCTCTCTTGCCTGAATAACAGATCTGTTAAAGCGAACCTCGACCCTCTTGTAGGATTCCTAGAGTGCAGACCATAGTTGAGTAACATTGTTCATCATATTCTACATCATGTGATTCTGCTCACTCATTTACTTTACCAAAGCATAAGTAGCCCGAAATGATTTGGTAGTGTTCCCTACAGTAGTTACATTACCCTTAGCATTATCCTTCATCTTCAGAACACCAGCTGCATATGTCATGCAATTATGACCAATAATTTGGTTCGTAAGGTAAGACATGGTGCCATAGTCTCCCACCATAAGAACCTTCCAACGTTTGAATACTAAAGTAAGCCATCCTCCATATGGAAGGGCATGTTTGGCCTTCTCAACAAAACATATCATATGTCCTAAAATAATAGCAGGGAGATTGATTGAAATGTGTTCTATAAGGYAGTAAATAAGAACACTATCCAGCAACCGTACACTGGTACGACCTTGTGCTCCAAGAAACACAATCTTAGAGGCTATATTGTGTGAAATATCCTCAGGTGGACTAGTAAACAACCTGGTCTGGATTTGTTCTACCGTGATCCCTTTATGCTTAGGCCAGTTTTCCCTTGAATACATAGCAAGCCCCTTGTTTGGGACTTTGAGAATTTCAGCCAAAGATTTCTCACACAAATTAATCATTATGCCCTTAACAAATGTTTATAAAATTCCTCGACCAAAGGTAACAACACATCCAATTCTTTAGAAAACCGAGTTGACCTCTTTTTAAACTCTAAAGCATCCCTAATCTCATGCAGAAACTTTTGATCAACCCAACTCTTAGCAACATAAAAACTAACTAGAATAGACCTATCCTTTAAGTCATATAAAGCCTTAGGAGCAGGGACAATAGACTTACTTTTCTWGGGTTTGGAACCCTTAGCAGCAATGGTAGCTGGCTGCTTCCTCTTTTTTTCAGTAGGGATTGGTTTGGCTTTGGTTCGGTCATAACCTTCTTTCCTTTAGATGACTCATCACCCTTACGAGCAATCATCTTCACTYTAAACCCCTTGCTCACAGTAGCCTTAGAACCCTCATTTTTCAGAAACTTCCCCCTCAACATCAGCCTCCTTCTCTAACACCTTCTTCTTTATTTTCTCCACTGGTTTGGGTGTGGTCTTAGGAGTTAGGGTATTTAATTTTGTGGGTTTGGCTGGCTGTTTCATGGTGCTAGGTTTGGTAACCTTCTTCTCAACGTCCTTAACAGCTTTTGATGGCGGTTTCTTCGCGGCATCCTTCTTTGCCTTCTTCTGCTTCCTCATCGCTTCGACAACACCAATTTCCTTCTCTACATCCTCCTCTTCAACCTCTTTTTTAGCCGATTCAAACTTAGTAACCGGCTCCGAATCCTTTTTCGGTTCAGATTCCTCTAACTTCTAAGACTCCTCTAACTTCTCAAACTCCTCTAACTTAGACTCCCCAACCGGTTCGTGAGGAAGCCTTCGATTTTAGTGTGGTTGACATTTTAGGAGTGGTGGTGTTTGTGATTGATTTGGGATTGGTTGTTTTTGTGGTGGATTTGGTGATGGATTTAGCAGTTGACGACGTTGTGGTGATAGGTTTCTTTGAGTACTTACGGACTAACTGCTCCTCCTCTTCTTCCTCAATTTCATCCGCCACAATAGGTTCCTCCACTAGTTCAACCCCTTTATTTGTATTCATTGTTTCAATTTTGGGGGTTTCAACTACCTCCTTCTCTACCAATCTGTTGCTTCTTCTCTTAGACACGATGAGACTAAATTTTCCTCTATTATGAGCACTTAAACACAAGAAACGAAGACTTGAACAATTAGTGTTTCAAGAATTCGAGAGAAAAAGAAAAGAAAATATGAGAAGATAGCTTGTGAGAGAATATGTATAATAAAAGGAAAAAGAAGAAAGTCAGAAAATATTGCGATCTAGGAAATAAGAAGAAATAAAATGGAAAGATTTGATCACATGCAAGATATATATACAAAGAAGCAAGGATAAGCAACACCGGTTATTTCGCAAGATTTTAGAATACAAAAAATTGTTCTTATAGCTGYAGTTGCCATAATTCCATTCATCAAATCATGTATCTCACTTATTTGAAATACGGGAAATAAAATATTCAAAAAATAACTGCCTTAAGAATCTAGTTTCCAAGTGGTCTGCAACTATTCTTTGTCAACTTACCTATCAAGAWCTTATGCTGATGTACTTGACTACTAAATCAATCGATTCAGCATCGCATAAGAACTTTGTTAGCCCTAAAAAGCAAAAAACAAATGGGAAAATAAAAGAGAAAAAATCTAGAAAAAGAATATGTAAAAATGACATCATTTGACTAGCCAAGGGACAAGTCAAGACCAAAGAGCTCATTGTCTAATCTTAATCATACCCAATAAGGTACGAAGCATGATGAACACTTCTCTACTCAAAGGTTATTTAAAATTGTCAGCTAGTTGATCTTCTAACCTGCAAAACTCTAATTCAACAATGCATTTTTCCACATTATCCCTTAGAAAATGATGCCATATCACAATATGCTTGGTTTTAGAATGCTATACATGATTTTTCGAAATATTGATTGCACTTGTGTTATCACATAAAATGGGAACACTTCCAAAACATACCCCAAAATACTTCATTTGTGACTTTATCCATAAGAATTGATCACAACACAAAGCGGGAACAATATACTCAGACTCRGTAGTGGATAAAGCTACAAAGTTTTGTTTCTTAGATCCYCATGAGATGAGACAAGAACTTAATAAGTGAGACATTCTAGAAGTGCTCTTCATGTCCGCAATAAAACCAACAAAGTCAGCATTTTGTGTATCCAACAAGGMTYATGTTGCTGCCTTTTGGATACCACAAAGACATATCATCAGTACCATTGAGATATCTAAGAATCCTCTTAACAACCTTTAGGTGAGATTCTTTAGGGTCGCTTTGAAATCTTGCACATAACCCTACTGAAAATACTATATCTGGCCTACTGGCTGTTAAGTAAAGCAATGAGCTAATCAAACCTCTGTATATCTTGCCTTCAACATCCTYTAATTTTCCTTCTTCTCAAGGCTTAATTTTGTAGAAGCTGGAATAGGTGTTTCATAAGACTTGCTATCTTGCAGACCATACCACTTAAACATCTCTCTAAGGTATTTCTGCTGATGGATCATGATTCCATCCTTAGTTTGCTTGAACTCAAGTTCTCCCATCATACTCATTTCAAATTCGATCTTCATCAAATCTGCAAACTCAGCACTCAAATCAAGGTTAGTAGCTCCAAACAAAATGTCATCAACATATATCTAGACCACTAACAGATCAGTTTCCCTTTCTTTTAAGAATAATGTCTTGTCAACCGAACCTCTCTTATAGCGATTTTCTGAAAGAAATCTAAAAAGTCTCTCATACCATGCTCTAGGAGCTTGTTTGAGACCATAAAGAGCTTTTATCAAGTTTAAAGACATGGTTTGACAAGTAACTATCCTCAAAACCTGGGGGTTGCTCAACATAAAAATCTTCATTCAAATAGCCATTAAGAAAGGATGTCTTAATGTCCATTTGAAAGAGCTTGAAGTTCATATGAGTAGTAAATGCAATTAACATCCTGATTTCTCCAAGCCTGGTTACTGGAGCAATGGTTTCATCATAATCAATTCCTTCCTATTGATTAAACCCTTGAACCACTAGCCTTGCTTTATTTCTAACTATAATTCCTGAATTATCCAATTTGTTCTTGAACACCCATTTTGTTCCAATAACTGACATGTTCTTAGTCCTGGGTTCAAGATGTCAAACTTGATTTCTTTCAAACTGATAAAGTTCATCTTGTATGGCTAGAACCCAAACTGGATCAGTAAAAGCAGATTTATATCCAGTAGGTTCAACATTTGATAAGAAGGAATGAAAAGCACAAAATTTTTACAAAGTAGATTTCCTCSTCTACACCCCTTTGGTAATGTCACTAATGATAAGATCAGTGAGGTAAGAGGAATTATACTTAAAAGATTTGTTCGTGTCAAAATTTGCATTTGTGCCTCCTAATTTTGAACTTGGTTTTGTACTGATTCCCCTGTTTCATTATTGTTTTGAATAGGTGAACCAATTTCCCTAGTATCCTCATCTCCACCATCTTCATGTGGCTGAGCATCTAAGTCACTATCATCTTCCCTTACCTCTTGAGCTACTTGATTTTTTGCTAGACCATACTCTTCCTCTCTAGAAGACTTGTGTGGTGAGTCTGGTTCAACACCTTCTCCATCCTTAGCTCCTGTAAGTTCAGCATACCAATCTCGGACTCATCATCATCATCATCAACCTGCACATGCTTGCCGAACATGTTAGTCTCATCGAATAAGACATGGATACTCTCTTCAACATATAAGGTTCTTTTGTTGAACACTTTGTATGCCTTGCTGTGTGAAGAGTATCCAACAAAAACAACCTCATCACTCCTAGGGTCACACTTATCCAAATTTGATTTACCATTATTGTGTACAAAGCATTTGCACCCAAACACTTGTAAATGTTCAACATTTGGTTTTCTTTCCCTAAGGAGCTTAGAAGGTGTTTTCTTCAGTATTGGTCTCAACATTACCCAATTMAGAATATTACAAGCAGTGCTCTCAGCTCCTTTGATTCCCGAGGGTGCTAACCTCGGGAAAAGGAAAACTTCAATCCTTTGATTCCCGAGGGTGCTAGCCTTGAGAAAAGGAAAACTTCACTCCTTTGATTCCCGAGGGTGCCAACCTCGGGTAAAGGAAAACTTATGTCAATATTTCACAAGTGTGGATGATCGGTCTTCTTCTGGGAGCCTTGAAGGATGAATGTGGACGGTTTTACCACTTCCAATATTTTATTTTAAAAGTTGTACTTGATTATGTCAGAGTAACTGTTCACCTTCATTTGCCTATATAATAGTAAGATTGGTAAATTTCATTTTCACATTTACCACTTTCCAAATTTGGCTTCTCTCTCTAAAAAGCTCTCTTCTCTCTCTAGAAAGCTCTCTCCCCTTAGATAAGCATCACTTCTTTCTAGAAGAGTTAGGAATTCTCTTTTTCTCTCTATAATGCGTTTTGATTTTGTATCTCTTAAGTTTCTTTCTTTTGAGGATTCTGTCGCATCAGCTGGGATCCGGGACGACCATCGTAGACACCAATGTGTCGTCCAAATGTATCCGATTGATGAAACATCAACGTTTCGTGACCGATTTATTCGAAAAGGCGCAAATGAACTCGTAAAAAATTCAAAATTGTGAAGTCACACTCGAAATCATGAAGGCAAAGGTCAATCAAGAGCAAAGAATTTCCTAAATTTTCTATTTTTCGGGAATTTTTCTACTAATTGGAAGATTTTTTTAAATAATTACACTGGTCTATTCTCAATTTTTTCTGTTTTTTCAACATTCCTCAACATTTTTCTAAGTCGCCAGTATTTTTAGATTATTTTTTCTGATTTTTCTACAATTTTCTATGATTTTGCAATATGTACAATATCAAAATACGTAGAAATACGCGAAAACGAAAACACCAAAAATACACGGAACGTTCCAGAATCCCTAGAATCCTAGATACGCGTTCTTGGAGAGGGGATATCTAAATTCATCCGTGATCTTGCAAATAAGAAAAAATTTCGAAATTAAGGCAAAAATACTAACTATATAGTCAAAGGAGCGTTATACGCTCCCATGAGCGTATAATACGCTCATCATGAGCGTATATACGCTCCAATGAGCGTATACATATCACACCATTTTTGTGCCTTGGCTCTCCGCGCTATATATCGGTTGCTCTCGAGTTTATGAGGACTTTGACGACTCAACTTTCACGGACCCAACTTTGAGGACTTGGACGATCAACTTTTCACGATCCAACGGCTATAACAAGCCGCATCAACGAGCCTTATCATAGTCTCTTGTCCATACACATACTCATTGAAATTCGAGTCTCGCGCCTCTTTTCGAATCGATCGGACGAACGAAATCAGGGTATAATTGAGATTACCACCAAAAACATTTTTTCACTCTTTTAATTCTTTTGTCTCTCTTAATTTGATTAACCATTATTATGAGTTTTAATTCAATTAACACATGAGAAACAACTTTTAATGATTCAGTAGAATATGTAGGATTGCTCCGGTTTAAATTCGTTTTTCATTAACACTTATATATTACATCATTGTCACAATTCAGATATTATGCATATGTTATGTAATACTAGTGTTATTTGTCTTGATTAGCAATTCAAGCAAGACATTTTAGTTTTACTTTACAATTTGCTTATTCGCAGAGACAAGGTGAGAAGGAATAATGTATATTATGCTTTACAACCTTTGTCTTCATTTCTCGTTTGCAGCATTTTTTTGTACACGTTATATATTGCTTAAAAGACGGAAATTAGGCGTATCAACATTAAAGTCAGATAATCATGGACGACCGGTTTTCTAGGCACTATTAAATATTGACTAACAATAAGCGCCTTGTCCATTGTAGAAGTCTTGGTTTGTACATTAAGCAACCCCCTAGTAATTAGTGGCGCTTTCAAAGTAAATCGATAAGTTTTCTTGAATCAATTGTTATGACTCATGGAACTACAAGAACGAGTAGAGGCCGCTACATGCGGGCGGATTGGTTAACTGATCATCCGTAACATGTCCCGAACCACACTTTGGTTATGGACTATTTGTGGGGCACTAGTTTGGCACCAATGTTTCGGGGCGTCGGAATAACAAGGGCACGGTGGCGATCCCCTCAATTCGACAACACACCCCAACGCATTCACATGCGGATTCCATGGCTCAATTCCATGACACTGAAGCTGAGGTCACGCCCCCCTAAGGCGGGGCGAAGCCCTACAACCACCGAGGGAAGTGCGAGACAATCTTCTTTAGGATACTYCGAGTAAGGTACGTTGTATTCTTGACTCCCTTGACTTAGGTTTCTTTTTGTTGTTGTGCAAGATATCATGGCTAGTTTTCCTTCTGAATCTGACCCTAGTAGTAGTCCTGTGTATTCCCCGACTCAGGGTTATTATTTTCTGACTTAGACATTAGCATTAGTGTAGCTTCGGATGACCAGCCAATGTTTGACCTTGTAGAAGGATCCTTAGAGGGGCCTATTGTAGATAATCTCGTAGTCGACCCTCTAGTCCCGAAACATGCCCGGCTCAAGAAGACCCCCCGATTCARGAATACGTATATGACTTGATAGATGGTATCCTGATCTTAGATGGAAAGATTCTTCCCGAGGGCGCGGTGATACCGAGTGTAGTACATAGTCAGAATATTGTAGATGCTATTCCCTTAGAGACCCCACCTTTGACTCCTGAGCCCGAGGGAGAAGAGTTAGAGGGTGTCTTATTACCTTGGCAAGTAGGCACATGTAGGGTAACAGGCAACRATTGTAAACAGTTTAGACGTAAATTTGTAGATGATAAGGTGACTTTCGAACTTGACAGAATGGCAGGGACGTCTACATCGGGGCAAKAAGTACCGAATAATGAGAGGGGGCCTGGCTTCTTCTACATCGAGAAGCACTATCAGCAAAAGGTTGCTGAAGGAGTTACACTTCTGGGAGAGCCACAAATTCTATCTTCCTCCCCCATACAGGTACATTGCACCGAACTTTGACCAGTCAGTTCTCTTGCCGTCTCTAGGGACCATAGCTGTATATAAGGGTCACCTGGAGATGGGACTCAGATTTCCCCTCGACCCCTTCATATCCTTGTTGTTGCATGAGTATAACTTAGCTCTGCACAACTTAAGGCCCAACTCTGTAGCACACATAGTTGGGTTTCTATTTATTTGTCATTGGATGGGCAAACCTCCGACCTTGACCCTTTTCCGAAATATCTTCAAACTGAGTGAGTGCCAAGGCGACCAGTATGGCCCAGGCTGGTGGAACTTTTAGTGTCGGAAGCCGTACAAGGTCTTGGGTCAGACTTGATCCAGTTGGAAAGGGTTCCGTCGGGAGTTTGCCTTTGTATATAGKCCAGCTGCTTGGGATTTCCCTCGGGTAAGGACACTGAACCGTCCCAACCTGATTTTGAATTACAATGTGCCCCCGATGAACAAGTCTGAGGGAGCTGTAGCTTTCTTCTTTCTGAGGGAGAAAAAGTGGTCGTCGGGGAATGTGTATACCCTACCAGAAGCTCTTCGACAATGGTTCCCGGATAATACAATCTTGCAGAACGAGCACTATCTGGCCATGTGCGGCTTAAGTAAGAAGATATCTCCAGGTAGGGTATCTGTTGTCTCGGTCCATTGTCCTGACTCTAAATACTTGTGTTTTTTGTTATTGCCATTTGAAGTTGATTTTGTGTTTCTATTGTTGATGTGGCTGACCTTTGTTTTGCAGAGGCTGGTAAATTTGGAAACTTTGGTATGGCCGACACCATCACTGCTGCCGACTTCCTCTTCGCCGACATCGATACTAAGATGGAGGCTGGCAATATTCCCATCCCGACTGTGGCTGAGGTGAGTTTCTTACATATGCTCTATCAAATGTCCCAATCTTCTTCACTTATGCTTTATTTTGACATTGTGACATCAACTTTTGTAGAACCCGAGGAAACTCCCYAGGGACCTCGAACCAGTTCTGGAAACCGACCCTGAGRAGACGCATCCTGAAAATCCTCCCCCGAACCCTCCTTTTGTCGACAACTTCCAGGACTATGTCCCTTTTACTGACTTAACTGGCGGTGACGACACACCTTTTCAATGGAAAAGGCCGATGGTCGACCCAGAGGCTGGCCTAGTGGTTCCCCTGACGCAACTGAGGGGGGAACAGAAGCACCWGAGGGCCGAGTCTGCCTTGAAGGAGGTCGTCTATCAGGAAGACGTCTAGGAGTTGATGAAGGGGGAAGCCTTGGCTCGGGAAACCGAGGATCTCCAGTCTGCCTGGCTTGAGGTAACTTGTTCTTTCGAGTCTCTATACTTGTAAATTATAATTTTGGTTTTGTTTCTTTTGGATGTACTTGAAAATGTCTCTCGATGCAGCTGACGGTCAGGATGCACGCCCTTTCCCTCCACCATGCAAAGAATAAGCGGTTTCTTGATCGCAACACGCAGATTGTCCAGAACAAGGACAAAGAGCTGGAGGAGCTACAGAGGGAGAAATCGTAGCTTCAGCAGTGGAAGGATGAGAGACAGAACCTTGAGAATGATCGGGTCCAGGCTATTAGCCGAGCCTCGAGGCGAAATAAGATCATTCCCAAGAGGGATGTCACCATCAAGGAGCTGACCGACACTCTAGAGGCGGAGGGAGAACCTGGCTGCTGGTGGTCAGGCTGTGATGGAGCATTGGTTTGCCACCCCCGAGGGTCACCAATACAAGATCAAACTGGGTCAGTCTTCCTTCAAGACTGGTGTCAACCATGCGATAACTAGATGAGGCATGTGTGGCCCTCGATATTGGCTGTAATAAGACCAAGTAAGATGGGTGCCGATAAGCACAGATGTTGCCGTAGGTCGAGAGGAGCGCGAGCTTTGCAGCCAAGGCTCAGGCGATCAGGCCACTGATCTCTCGGACTCCGGTATAAGTATCAAGGGGGTGCTAATTGTCCCTACCAGTACAGCGCCCACGGGCATCTGGTGGTCCTACCTATTAGAAAACATTGGCCGCACAGTACTCACTTACAAAGGCACACCTTGTGGGCTAGGATGAGTGTCAATTGGAATCTTGAACATGCAGTATTTTGTCACACATTCAATTGAAGTCTCCCAATTGGGAATACAAGGCCTCACAACCTAAAAAAGGAGTTGGTGAGCCCTCCAGGTAGATTCGAACCCACGAGACAGTCAGTGCTATAGCTTGCTCGACTTCGGTCAATAGCCTTGCTGACTTAAGCATTGGAGGGCTTTTCCTAGAGATCCGCGGTTGTCACCTTGATGTTTTGTCAACGTTAGTCGGAGGAGACATGTCATGCTTGCTTAGGCTATGACGAAGACACGTACGGTTGCTAGCTGGCATCCTAGTCATTGTTGTAACCTAATATCCATTGTTCTTTTGTAAGTTTTTGAACAGAAATGCATATTGGTCTTGAATTAAGATGGAAGTGTGTAAGATTTTTTTATGTATGATGAGAGGCTGTTAACAGTTTGTAAATCAAGAATTGATTTGGAATAGTTATATTGCAAATATACATGAATCAAAAATAGAGAATCTTACAGATTTGATTAAAGAAGAAGCTTATAATAATATCATGTACATAGTTGAAAACTGAATAATTATGAATCTGATGTATCTGAATAATTAATGCTCTGATAAAGGTGACTTGAATTTTCTTTAATAAAATGTTAGAGAAAATGGTCATCCAAGTAATACCATATTGCTATAGTTTTATCGAATGTAATATTTAGTATAATACTAGATTAGCTTCCTGCATGCGGTTTATATAGAAAAAGATGAGTATATTATAATATTAAATTAACATATATATAATATAATATAGTATATATAATATAATATATTTATATTAAATAATATATTATATATAAAATCTTCCAGTATTGAATGAAAAATGTAGCAATAACAAAAATTAAAGAATTTGATGGTAACATGGTAAAATTATTTTGAAAGGATTGTTAATTAGGATAGAATTAAAAAATTACATATGAAAAAAAGGAAAAAATAAATAATAAAATATAGTGATGAAATAAAATTTTTACTAATCACTATTCTCTCTTTAACAGTTTAACCCCGTGTCGGCCGTGTGTTGCACAATTTATTTTGTTATAATTTTTTATAAAGAAAACAAAATATATTTTTTTTTCTCAAAAAGCAAATACTCATAGTCTTATCTAATTTTTATTTTTTAAAAAATAATCTCATTAAATTTTGATGAAAGCATTTATTATTTAAGAATTTGAAATCAAATTATTAATAATCTCATTAAATCCTGAAGGAAGTATTAATTATTTAGATTTAGATATTAGGTACTCCGTAGAGAAAATAAATGTTTTTTTAAAAAGAAAAGATAAATGATTTCAATATTAGTTTTGGATGGAATTTTTTTTATGAGAATGTGACATGTGGCAGTAGATGACATTAGCAATGTTTTGTTTTAGAAGTTAGTTATAGATATGATCATAACTTTACAATTTAAACCTATGCCTCAATTGGTATGTGTACTAATAATATGGAATTTTGATTTGATTGAAAGTTTAATATGAAAGGTTTAATACACTATWTTGTGTTAACTTATTATTTTTAATTATAGGATTAAAATAGTAATTTAATTAGGGACATCATCTTTTTTAACACGAAAATTAAAAGATTTCATTAATGTGAAAAGGTAAAATGACACTTACAATCCAATTCCGTAGAAACTAATTGACAAGCACAAATATACKTATCCAAAAAACTACATACATCGTATGATTGTTCAAGTTTTTGAACCAATAAAGCCCTATAGAAAATCTTCATCCAAAGCAATACGATATGTAAGTTTGCGCAAATTCGACATAATATATAACTAATGTAGAAGTGATTGGATAACCATATTTGCAGAGCCAATTAGACATCCCCAACAATCGAACTGAAACTGTCGGATCTTGCCTTGTAATGCTCTCTCTTCAYTTGTAAGCGGTCGGAACTGAAGCGGGGACATCATTGCTCTCTCTTCACTTGTATAATTTACATAAATATCTAAGACACAAAATTGAATTATAAAAATGCATTACAGAAAAGAAATTTTTAATTTGATTAAATTAGAGCAACTATCGGAACCAATTGATAATCCTTGCCTTAAATTTCCATTACCATATATTGGATGCCAAAGTAAAGAAGGGTGAAAGTTCAACCACCTTTCATCTTCCAATAATAAAGGGGAAAGAAAAGGGACAATTTTATCTTCAATTTATATCACTTCTCTCCTTTATATACTTCATTCATATTCCCCTTTTCTTCCTTACTTCTTATGGTATTCAAAAATATTCATATAAATTTAAAAAGGGAGCGAGTTTGAAGGCATTGATTGTTATAGAAGTAATTAACAATGTCGGAAAAGAAAATTGTGTTACTAGGAATGGATGAGAGTGATCATAGCTTTTATGCACTCAATTGGACAATTGATCATTTTTTCACTCCATTCGAACCCAATACTCCTTTCAAACTCATTCTCGTTCATGCTATAGGTAATTTCATTTTCATTATGTACTTTTTTTATATACTCCCTTCGATTTCTAATGTATTGTGCATTTACAATTTGGGGAGAAAATAGAATAATGTATTATAAATTTATAATGTGAGTGGGGTAAAGAAGTATGACAGGGTATCTGTAAAAAGGGGAAAAGTATGGAGAAGTGGGATAACTAAGGGAATGTGTCGTTAAAAAGTAGGAGAGAGACAACCCCGGCCCTGGGATGGCGTGAGCTGAACCCACGCCCAGGGCCCAATAATTTTCWGCATGTTTTACACTAAAGAAATTATAAATATATATCTTGTAACTATAATACAATGAAAGTAGTTTGGCTCAGTGATAACTTGCGTTGTATATAAGTTCTTTCATTAGCTTAGATCAAGGGTTCAATTCCTTTTGGCAAGCAATTTTCTTTTTTGGTTTTTTCCCCCATTTATTTGTTCTCTTTTTGGGTTCTTCATTGACTTCAATCGTTAGAGACAATAGTATTCTTATTTTAATTTATTTATTACATTTTTTGTAAGAAGGTAGAGTATATAAGTAAAGGCATGACATATAATTTTTGTAAGAATTCATTGTGATTTAAAGACAATATAGTGTAACTCTCTTTTCAATTTTATTAGTCCCTCCGTTTCGATTTATGTTTTTTACGTTTGTAAAATTACATGTCAATTAAGGGAATTAGTGTTTGGATAAAACATGTTGGTTTTACTTGGAAGTGTATTATTCTTTTATGTTGTTTGAGATGTGTGTAGTAAAATTAAAGTGTTTTTTTATATTTAAAAATGTGTGGAGGAGTTAAGTTTGGTTGGAATAATCAAAAATAATGAGGAACTAAATAAGGTGTATTATGAGAAATTTATGGAATAAAAGTAACCTAACTAGAGTGAAAAAGTAAAGTATTAAAAAGAAAACCGTAAAGAAATAAAAAGGGAACAACAAAAAAGAAAACATAAAAAATACATTGGACGCCGAGGGAGTAAATTACAGTTGTAAAGATTTTTTTAAGTATATATGGAAAAATTAATAAGATAAGTGTTAAAAAAAAATTTTTTTTTTTTTTGTTTTGAAGAGTAATCAAGATACTTGGTTAATACTTTTATTAATGTAATGATGGAAAATTAATAAATATGAATTCATCTTACAGTACAAAAGTGATAAACTTGAAGTTTAATGAGAAAAGAATTATTAAATGGGAAAAACATTTAAGAATTTTAATTATCTTAAGAGAAAATACATCGTACTATTTATATATTATTCTTTAAATGAAATTATTTTTCAAAATAAAGTTACACATTTTCAAGGGTTGTTTCATAGATGGTTTGCTTTTCGGGGAAAAAATCACTATAAAATTACTTAAGGCCCATATCCGTTGGTTCGCCCCGGGCCCTTAAAATCTCAGGAACGCCCGGAGGAGACAGTGACCCAAAATGGAATAAAGCATATATGCAAACAAAATTAAAAATCGTCCAACATGAGCAAATTGCACACAACATTAAAAATCCGAAGGAGTACTCTTTTGGCCTATTTCTTCCCATTTATGCTTTTACTTACTTATGTAATTATAATTAATAATACCCGTAAAAAAAAGAATCCCAGCAAATGCTCGGACACTTTTAAATAGAATACGAAATAGCGAATTAAAATCAATTTTTTTTAAAGTGAATCTATTTCAATAATAATATTTCTTAATTCGAAGAGAGTACTCTTTTTTGGGCCTAAATTCCTTCATTATGATAATATAGAATTATATATGTATAATCAAATTGATAAGTGTTTAAAAGTTTTATTCAAACTACAATTACTTAATCTAATTAAATATTTTCTTATAATTTTTGATGCAATAAAATAAAAGATAATATAAAATAATAATAATAATAATAATAATAATAATAATAATAATAATAATAATAATAAAACCACCAAAACGTGTTAAGCTTTACAAGCAACAAAATATCCAACAAATTATAAGAAGTTGGAGGGGAACCGAGATATAATCTGGGCCCCCCCACTCCTCTAGCTATTGCAAATCCTATCCTGCCAAAGATGTGAGCAGTAGCACGTGTGCCGATGTCCTAAGCCCTGGAGTAAGTCTGGATCAGCTTCAGAAGCGCAACAACTCCTTTATCTAATTCCCCCATAGAAGAAAAGGAAAAAGGAAGAAAGTTGTAGCCAATGTCCCGACACCTCGCCGCATACTTGTCCCGCTTCCGTTGTGCCGCCGCAGCAACCACGCACCCCACCARGAACAAAGTCTGACAACCCAGACTKTGTCAGAGGAGAAGATCCCATCAAGTCGATGCACACATCTAGGTCGCTACCCAAGAATAGAGTAAGATATCCACCGGTCGAAGTGCCCCGTCGCCCTCGCTAGTCAGCCCAACGTTTACCTCCTTACGAGCGAAAATCCCAGAGCGAGAACAAACATCAAGAAGTGTGTCGCGGACAACATTGTGCCGATGTTTAATACCCACAACCCCAGCACATGATACATCATGATCCCAATAAATGTCGCCAACGAAGACCCGAGAGCAAGTAGAACACGGCGTCGAAGTAGAGAACAACGGAACACCCAATCGATTGCAAAGAACTGAACGATAAGTCCTACCGTTTATGGTCTGGCCTAGCTTAGACTCGAGATCGGAACCGCCCGCAACCAAGCTGAAGAGTGATCCCCCTATTGTGATTTTTGTAAGGCAACTTGACGTGAAGATAAGGAGAAGGTGGATTCCGCACCAAAAGTAACCTTCGTGAAAGATATGTCTGCCAATTTCTTCATGAGTGTGGGGGCAGCGATCTCACTAGGGCGACTCATAAGGTCGGTTTCCACGATCCTGTTGAAAAGATCTAGGGCATCATCAAATGCAGGTCTTGGGCCAACAACATACACCAGATACCCGAAGAAGCAAAGCCTGTAAACTAGAAGACTGCAAACGGGATGCAAGGAAAGCATAATGCCGAACATCACCAGCAGAATAAACACCCAATCCTCCATAAGAAAAAGGTAAGGTGGCAAGCCGCCATTGCCAATCTCCGAAACCAGGCCCCGAAGCAGTCACAAAGCGCTCCAAAGAACCCTGAAGAGCTGTATCAAAGGATAACTGTGCCATTTCAAAAAGAAAAGGCGGACAAGTGCGCAAAGCAAAGTAGAGTTTGGAAACTCCAGTGCACGCATGAAGAAGTAATAACTCACACTGGAGATCATTAAGCCTAGAAACAACATCCATCTTTGAAACCCGCTTTGAGACCAACTCCTGACAGAAAGAAGAATCCTCACTGACGGGGCCACCAAGCAACTTAACACCTTGCACAGGCTGAGCAATATCCTAGAAACAACATCCATCTTTGAAACCGAATATTTGAGACCAACTCCTGACAGAAAGAAAAATCCCTCACTGACGGGGCCACAAGCCAACGTAACACCTTGCGACAAGTGACGCACTATCTAGAAACAACATCCATCTAAAAAACCCTCTTTGAGACCATCTCATAACAGAAGAACGAATCCTCACTACAGGGCCCAACCAAGCAACTTAACACATTCGCAGTGCTGAGCAATATCCTAAAACAACATCCATTCTTTGAAACCCCTTTGAGACCAACTCCTGAAGAAAGAAAAGAATTCCTCACTGCGGCGGCACCTAACGAACTTTTGAAACCCGCTTTAGACAACTCCTGACAGAAAGAAGAATCCTCACAACGGGGCCACCAAGCAACTAACACCTTGCGCAGCCTGACAATACCGTATAGTAGTATGTAGTAGTAGAAGTAGCATAGAGTAGCAGTATATAGCAAGAGTAGCAGCAGTAGTAGCATTAGTAGTAGTAGGGGAGTGAAATTGGGATGAAAATATGATATGGAGCGTGGAAACTAGGATTTGCTTTAGTATATGTTATAGATATAGAATTAGCTAGATTTTTTTTTTTTTTTAATTCTTCCTGCCCCATGAACTGAAATATTCTGTTTTATATATCTACTTTTAAAAATTTAATGTATTTTCTGATTTTTTAATAAGTATCCTTGGATCAAAATGGCCCGTACAAAGTTAATCAACCAAGATTGGGATGTTTGCTATAATAATATATATTATAATATATATATAATATATCACAAGTATATATATATTATAATATAATATAATAATTAAAATATAATATATATGAATAATAATAATATAATAAAATAAAATATAAATAAATAAAATAATAAATAATAATAATAATAATAATAATAATAATAATAATAATAATAATAATAATAATAAATATAATTATAAAAGTGGGGATGAGAGGGAAATTTGGGAGGGAAAATATGAAGGGGTAGGGATTGCTTTAGTATATATTATTAGACTAGATAATACCCCCGAGTAATACTCAAGAGTAAGTTATATCAATTTATACAGGTATATAATATGGTGAGAAAAAGTTAAAAGAATCTAATAAGTTTTTTGGGATTAAACAAAGAAATAGAAGTGAAAAGATGGGTAGACAATTTTAGATCAATATATTGTACTCCTTGATTGGAGTACTGATTTTACTCTCAAAAGTAAATGTGGGAAATCACTTAATAAACATGGGTAAATGAAAAGTTTCGTTGATAGAGGAAAAAAAGTTTTTTTCTWTTTTATTTTAATTTTAGGTAGTGTTGGGAGGAAAATAGAAGTAAGTTTAGGAGGGAAAATATAAATAGTGGGGATTGCTTTAGTATAGGTAATATAGATAGATATATAGATGTGACTTTACTCTAGTATGAACAATAATATTATTGATTGAAGTTCAAGAATTTTATTTGTTCAATATCTTATAATGAACATGTTTTCTTAATCAATTGAAACATATACGAAGTACTAAAATTTTAATTGTATTTTTTTTTTTGCCTTTTCTATTAGTGTGTGTTTAAAACTAGAATAAATCTTTTGATATCACTAATTTCAGGGCGTTCTGATTCATTTCCCGTTCTGGAACCAGATATGAAGAAAATTGATACCACCATCACTGAGAAGGCTAAAGAAATATGCCACTCTAAGTCGGTAAAATCATACTGATATCAACTATGAAACACATGCATTAATATATGAGTAGCAATTTTACACTTCTAATTCATCAAACAATGTTTACAAAAAATTGCTACTCAACTTTGCATTATATTTTGGGGAATTGTTATAGCCACACTGGTTTGTGTTACAGGCACAAACCGTACAACTTCTATAAGAGTACAATTTTCATTGCGCTTCTCACATGGTGCTAGGCGTGCTTGTAATAATTTGAGGTGTGCCTATAACAAGTCCCTGTATTTTGGCTTAACTTACACTTTTCGCCGATTACTTTTCCTACTAGGATCAATAAATTTGAGCATTATTAGTTTCTTTAATTTGTGTAACATATACCCTCTAGGCTTTTTTATTTAGTTGTTCCATTTGTTTAATTTCTCACACATGTTGCATATGATTAAGTGTTTTTTTTTTTGGGTACAGGTACATGATGTTTCAGTAGAAATTGCAGAAGGTGATGCTAGGGAAGTGTTGTGTGAGGCTGTTGAGAGTCATCATGCATCCATCTTAGTTGTGGGCAGCCATGGCTACGGAGCAATCAAGCGGTAAGATTATAGCTTCCTTCGATCCGATCCATTTCTGAATAATGTCGGAGTTTGAAGTAGTGGCTCCAATTTTACCTTTAATTCTTATGGTTAGGGTTTGAATCTTCATATTCCTCCCGTTGTAAATATATACTTGTCTTTTGGGCTCATTTACACCCAAAAAATTATACTAGAAAGGAAAATGTTCTTTTCGGAACAGAAGTAGTCAAATATCACATAACTACTCCTTGTGCTTCTTCAAAACAAACAAACAATTATATAGTTACTTTGTGGGGTAAGAGTCTAAAATTAATTGATCATACTATATAATCCCGGCCTATTCAAAATATATATGTTGTTTATAATAAGAAGAAAAGACAATTCTAGGTGAAATAGAAAATTAGCAGCAACTATGCGTGTATTTAGCAACAATTCTAGTCATAGTATTATTCGTGTATTTGTATAGTATAAGGTAATTGTATTAAAATTAAATACTCTTGTCAACTTAATATGATTATGAAATAAATATTAAAATAAATAGATTATTACTAATTTTGAGTTAATTACACCTAATTTTCAATTTAGGGGACTAATTCGCTGTAAGAGGGTCAATTTACTACAAACACAATTATTTTTAGTATTGTTTGAGAGTATATTATATTATCACATTTATTTAATGCAAAAACTTTGAAATTCATTAAGGGAAAAAATGACTTTTCATAAAAGACACTATCTTCCTCCCATTACCCTCAATTCCCTTATATAAACCTTACTTCCTCCGCTCCTATTTAGTTGCAACACTTCACTTTTCACACATACCAATATGCAATTTATATCGTAAATATCTGTGTCTTGATAAAAATTAATAAAATTAGTTATTGATAAAGTACACATGGAGACGAATTCAATAACACCCACATAATTAGATTTTTATCAATCATATGAAACACAAAAGCTAGTCAATGAGTAACAATGACCGCTACCCTTTGGTTTGCAGGGCTGTTTTAGGCAGCGTAAGCGACTATTGTGCCCATCATGCTCACTGCTCAGTGATGATCGTAAAGAAGCCTAAAGTTAAGAAGTGACATTTTTTCATCGTACAGCAACATGATTTAAGTGGCGACACAGTACGAAGGCAACCGACTAAACCAAGCAAACACAACCTTTAATTTGTATGATGATATTCATTGTGTATTTGTATGTGCGTAATAATACATTAACTCAATTATGGAACTCTGAATACAGGTTATTTACTTATGTTTGATACATATTTTTTAATTTGTTTTAGACAAAAGGAAGGTTAATTCATTGATTGAAAGTCATACGACATCTATCATATTCCATAGAAATTGGTAGCAACTAATGCTATTACATAACAAAATGAATCCAATTAAATTCAGCTTTAACAAAACTTAGATCGCTATAAGAAATATCTATATTAGTATAGTCGCTTGTCTTTCATATCCCTACTTTTTCATACAACTTTTTCGCAATGGTATCTATAGATCTGCAATAGTTTTGAAGTAGATCTTGCGTTGATTCCTTTGAATTTACTAGAAGTATAAAAAACTTTTGTGATCTCGCGCTAATCTTTATCGACAAATTAATTCCAGAGAAAAACAAACACAAATGGCCGAAAACGATCTCACAAAGGAGAATGGTAAGTCCGATAAAACAGAAAAATAAATCTCACAATGCAGAAAGATAAATCCGATAAAACGAAAAAAAAATCTCACAAAGAACAATGATAAGTCCGTTGAAAAGGAAAAAGTTCTCACGAAGAGAATTAAAATTAGCATTATTGTAAGCAATAAAACAAAAGAAGTGAWGAAATTGATGGGCTTACCATCGACCTTTAGAAAATCGATGGTAGCCCCAAAACGATGGAAGAAGAAGGATTTATTTGGAGAGAGAATAGAGAAATTAAAGCGGCTAGGGTTTTTAAGATGTGATGTTACACCATTTGATACATTTATTATAAGTTAGGCAATAAGCATTTGCTATGTATACTTTATACGTCATCCGTTCCACTTTAATCTTTACATTTGTTTTTAAGGATATAAGGTGAGAGAAAGTTAGAAAATGATAAATCTTCATATACATGAATAACATAATCATGTGGTATCTTGATTGATTTGACTAAATGTGTAATTTTTATATATATAGTTTTTATAATTTTTGTTAATAAAGAGTAGTATACGTTAATAATGTTTAAACAAGTGCGTTGAAAAATATGTAGAGTAAACGCAAAGAATAAATCGAAACATATGGAGTATCTGACAAGCATTTTCTCTTCCTTATTTTTTTTATATACGGAGTACTCTTTACTTCCTTAATAGCATAAAAATTACAATAATAATTAGACTTGACATAATAAACTAGTACTAGATTTATCACGTGCAATWCTCGTGTTATGTTAGTTATTTACTAGTTTTAATGTGCATGCAATGCGTTTTTAAACATAAGAAAATTATATTTCATTAAAAATGAGTATATATTATGCATCATTTTAAAATGTTTATACCTAATTAACAAGATAATTTATCTGAATTGTAATTATTTTATTAATAACTATGATTTGATATTCAAACTAACATAACATTTGTTTCAAATCAATTTGGAGTAATGTTCATCTACCGTTTTAAGTTTTTCACTAAATAAGTAAACATAATAAATGTTTTTCCATTTTTAATCACATAACAAGCAAATGGTTGGGTAGTTTAGCCAAATTAATTCATAATTTTTGAATATTCATTAAGGGTATCAAATGGTTGGGTAGTTTACATAAAAATGATGCAATTTAAATTAATTTTTGAAAATAATACTCCGTTTTTGTGWCAAAGATGGTGCAATTTAATGGTTAATTTTTGAAACAAAAAATGATGCAATTTATTGGTTAATTTTTTAAAAATGTTCAATAGTACCCCTTTTTGTGACAAAAGATGGCACAATTTAATAATTAATTTTTGAAAAATGTTCAATAATACTCCGTTTTTGTGACAAAAGATAATGCAATTTAATGGTTAATTTGTATAGTATATGATAAAATGAAGATGAAAATTTTACAAAAATAAAATAAAAATTTATATTAATCGTAAATTTTTAAAAGAATTAAAACTATTCACTATAAACTTAAGGTGACATATTTTTGTATTGCTCCATACTTTATATTCATGAAGTATGAAGTAATAAAATCAAYTAAATAATTAATTAGGCTTATACAATGGCGGAACCAGAAAATTGTGTGTAAGAGGGCTAAACCGAATACCTTGAAAAAGAAAAATGAAACATTTATCAACTATAAATGTCAATACTAAGATTCGAACCCATGTTAATATACTCATCACTGTTTTTTATTAAAATGAATTAACTAAATTAACTTGTTATATAACATTAATTAATAATAATAGTAAGAAAATTTTCATATTGTGGGGGCGGCCCCACCAACACCTCCCCTCCTCCGTCACTGGACTTATAAGRATTGATTGTTTTTGTACAATACATTATTTATTATAACATAATATTGAAAAAAAGAAGAACAATTAATTCAGATTTTTGGAAGGAAAATATTTAAGAAAAAAATGACACATGTCATGAAGTAAGGATATGTTAGCATGACCTGTTTTAGTATCAAGTTATCTCTATTATATAAGGGAACGGAAGAGGTGGTGGTGGTGTCCACCTAAAATTATCCCCTTTTCCTTACTAAAAACAATTTCAAATATTCAATTTTAAGCCAAAGAAAAGAACAATAATCACCTTTCATAATTTACTCAAAATTCAAAAACTAAATAGAAATACTTTTTTCGTTTTTTTAGATGCCCCATTGTTCATTTAGGGAAATTTCCCAAAAGATGCATCACTCTTCTTTTTTTCCTTTTTTGWATTGGGRACCATACTTAAAATATTCATTAATCCCTCTTCAATCACTCTTTTTTGTGGGGATCACATAACTTTTCCCACTTACTTCATTAAAATATTCATCAATACACTTACTTTAACATATTTTCTCTCTTTTTTGGACCCCACTTACATTATTAATATACTCACCAATACACCTCATCAATTCACCAAATTTTGTCTCGATTTCCGAATTTTTCACAATGGGRCATCAAAAAAAATGGAGGAAGTATAAATTTTGTCAATGTATACAATTTCAAAGTCGACATTATTTAATACTTCGTTTCTTTTACATAAAAAGAAAAATTGTTATTTACTTTGGATTTGAAATGGTACTAAAAAAATATTGATATTAATTAAACAATATAATTCGTAATCAATCTCTATTATATAAGTGAAGGGAGATCAATGGTGTCCCCTTCAAAATCATTATTTTGCCCTTTTTATTCAAGTTTATTATACATGAAACAATTAAAGTCATGAAAACTTGTCATAGCAAATATTTTACGAACATAAATTATTCAAAGTAAAATCAATACATACATATCCAAAAAATCAAGTTTTACATTAACAAATAAATTGAAACTTACCCTAAATTAAAGAAAGGACATAATTATATTGATTCATATACTAATAATGAATCGAAACATAGCATATAATTTTAATTGCAATAACATAATAGAAAGAAAACTAATATTACCAAATACCAAAATTAAGTGTATGTTAAAAGTAAAAAAAAAGTATTCAATTTTTTTTTTTGAGAAATATGTGAAACTTTATTATTATTTTTGTCAAACTTTTTTTTAGTCAATTTCTTTTCAATATATTTTTCAAAAAATAAAATAAAATTCTACATGATCGGCCGCAAGCATCGCATGCTAAAAAAAAACTAGTAGAATTATAGATGCGGAGTGTATCAAATGGAAAAGGAGGATAATAAATCAGCAATTACAATACAATTGTGGTCCTTTTGATAGGTTTTTTTTTGGAAATTTTTGATTTTATTAAATAAGGRTATTTTAATAAATTCACACAAAATATTTTTACCAAATAAAGTAACAATAAAATTGTTGCATTTAATGTGTTAAAACCAAGAATGTTAATTAATTTTGCGTTTTTTGGTTAAGAAAGAGGTATTCAATTGATAAAATTAACTACATATTCAATTCCTAGCTCAATTGCGCTATTAATTCATAAATYATATATTCACTTTATTGAATCGATAACACTAACATGAACTTATGGCTTGGCCAKAGAGGTTAAAAAAAAGCATCGATGATAGCGACGATCCTTCAAAGGTCTTTGATTTTAAAAAAATTTCATTTATTTTTTTTCTTGGGATTTTCAAATTGAAACTTTAGTGTGAAATTTAGAAGATGTAGGATTTGAAAGAGGGAAATGGTTCAAGATAAAGAGTGATCGAAAAAATCAATGAGGAGAAGTACAAGCWTCTAGCACAAGGATTTGCCTAAGAAGATTGTTAAATCTAAATGGGTCATGCGCTATATATGACATTATAGACATGGGACACCTAATGTCGAGAGAAAAAGGATAAAATGTGGAAGCGAACAGTGGAATTGAATATAGTAATTCTCAACAAAGGTGGAAGAGCCAATTGTTTATGTGTGGTGGGTTTGGGTGTGGTGCTCTCTAATGAAGATGGAAGATGTATAATTTCTATAGATTTTCGACTTTCTTTTGTTCCATTTATATTACGCTTATCCACGTTGCACCAAGAAACTCCATAATACAGGAATTGAAGCCAATCACGCACATAGCCCCCAAAATCCTCCGTTGTTAGGCATCAAACCATCACACTGGGTTATAGACGTGGGAGCAACCTAGCTCTAATACTATTTGTAACACCCTGACCCACATTGGATTGAGTCTATTATCATAGATGGCCATCACGAATTTCTGTTTACACAATTTAATACAAAACACAAAATAAGTGCCCGAGGAAAAGAATGAAAAAASGAGGTGSTTCGGTTAATTATTCCAAGCGACAAACCTTAATGGGTTCATGCGTACATCCCCCTTGCTAGGAGAGTAGTGTATAAAAATTTCACGGTAATAAAATTAGCGTAGTATATTTAAAACAATTTTCTTCCGAAACAAGCAAGCCTAAAACGATCGTTCAAGGGTTGTTTTGACTACGCGTCGTTGGTGTATGTAATCCATGAGGTCGCAACCAAGCTTCATAAAATCATTTCACTTCTCTCCCTCTTTGATTATTTCTTTATTTACTTTTAACTACCGTTTAATCATGTAATATGGATTAATCAAACTATTCAACATCAATTAAACATGTAAATCATATTTTCTTTTCAATTCAATATATCTGTCATTCTACTAACTTTGTCATTTGTTTTCCTTAAGAAAGTAGCGATTTGCAAAGTGAACTTTTCAATTCTAAATTAACTCTAGTTTTTTGTTGTCCTTGGTAGCGAACAAGGGTAAGTTTATGTATATTATTAAATCTTTCATGTCTATATTTTGATCACCCTTGATTTTKATTTAAACAAGACTTACAAAGTACGTGCATTCACATTAAAGGAAGATAATTTTGGACGACCGATTTAGGAACTTTAAGTAAATATAATCTTAAGTGGTTACTCAAATTATTAGAATTTATGTGTTATAAATAAAACTTGCCTAAAATTGATTGTCTTTTAAAGGTCAAATATGGAAATATCTTTGATGTACAAAATTTCAATGGTTAATTTAATTTACAAATGAGACCGAGTAGAGGTTGCTAGATGTAGGGGGACATTGTGCGCTACTTCGCCCTTACCCTCATCACCAGATCCATAAATTTGGTGCATGAACAGACAATGAAATCCTTAGTCTTGCATTACGTCTTGGCAATGGATAATAACGGGTTCTACAGCTCTTGAAAAGAATACAGTGGCGACTTCCTCTAGTCGATTTTTCGAGTTTCCATGATCCTCTAAGCCAAGCATACTGACACCATCCCTACCCAATTACCAAGCGCCACGTGGCATCTRATGGGTCCCACCTGAGCACTCATAGGGCATGTGGGACCCACATACCCAGATGATAAAGGCGCCCTGTAGACACCTAAATGTGTCTCCTAATGAGTAATCGATGATGAAACATACCACGTGTCGCGATCGATTTGACTCTGAAAAGACGCA
>SNQN01005304.1:6163-45436 GCA_008642245.1 Bassia scoparia | reverse complement strand
GGAAAGCAAGGTGAAGTTCCTATGGTGCATTGGATACATCAAGAAGCCATGGCAATCCATGGGTTGTTTGCCTCTATTTCTCGGCCCGAGCCAGGGGGCGTCAGGCTTAAGACTTTGCAATTGACCCTACCATTCCAGAAAGGACGGTGAAAGTTGGTGAAAGCCAGGGTGAAAGAAGTCGAGAAGGGGCTAATAGTTCTGTAAGAGACTAAAGGAAATGTTTTTTGCTTCTCTGTGGAAGAGATGCTAAGGGTTGGACATCCAAAGATAGCCAAATGTTTAAATGTTGACGCCTACAATAAGCCGATCAAGCAGAAAAAGATAGAAATTTGGGTCTAGTGCACAGCAAAGCAGCCGAGTTGAGTGAGGTGAGAAGCTTTGGATGCAAGGTTTTATTCGTCCATAGTCAAAGGATCCCGAAGGGTAGCAAACGTGGTTTTGGTCCCAAAACCCACGGAACGTGGAGAATGTTGTGTGGATTACACTGATTTAAAAAGCTTAACCCAAAGATAGTTTTACTTCCTAATGATTTAGACAAGTTAAGTAGATTCCACACGCGGGGCATGAAGACTTATGAGCTTCGTTGACTGCTTATCAGGATTTCCACCATAAAAATCCGTTAAAGAGGAAGACCGAGGAACAAGACAACTTGTCACTAGACAATGGGGTTGTATTGTACATACTAAGGTGATGCAACTTTGGCTTATGGATGCCCTACAACTTCCAAAGATGTGTAAACACCATCTTTGCTAAACGCTTGGAAGACGTGGAAGCTTAACATTGATGAGATGACATCAAAAGTAAGAAGAAAGAAGATTCATTGTCAAGAGATCTAAGGGAGATCCGATACCCCGAACATTGGCATGAAACTAAATCCAAAGAAGTGTGTGTTTGGAGTTACGTCAGGAAAATTTTTGGGATTTTTGGTTTGATGAACGGGGCATAGCGGCAAATCCAGATAAATCAAAGGCAGTCCTATACATGCGTTCCCGGAATGTCAAGGAAAGTACAAAGAGTTAACGGGATGGCTTGGCAGCGTTGGGAAAGATTTCTATAAATCAGGTGGGATAATGCCAATAACTTTCGAGCCATCAAGAAGAGTGTTAAGTTGAAATAGAGTGAGGAATGCCGAAGGCATCTAAAACTCAAAGATATCTTCACTTTCTCTTTCCACGTTTGGTAAGTCCCAAGGAAGGAGAGACATGTATTATGTATCTTTCGTGTCTGACATTCAGCGACTCAGCAGTGTTGGTACTGAAAAGAGCGGGCACCCCAGCTTGCAGTTTATTTGTTAGCCATGTCTTGGCAAAGGAGCAAAATGCGCTATGATAAATGTGGCTACAGCAGAGAAGTTTGGCTTAGCCCTTATGCTGGCTAGTAAGAACTTCTGCTTACTCTTGCAGTCACAAGAAATTGTGATCTACAGTACTGATAACACCATCAAGCAACCCTTTGACAAAGTTAGAATCATTAGGAAGAATGCGAAAATGGGCATTGCTTTAACGGTTCAATTTGAGCTAGAACTAGAAAGTCCCATCAAAGTCAGGCATTGGCGGATTTATCGTGAGCTAACAAGCCCCCCACTCAGTTGAAACATCAAGCGATGTTTGGACTCTATTGTAGATGATCTTCACCCAAAATGGGTGCTGGGGCTGGATCTTATTTAAGTCTCCCGAAGGGAATACGTTTTGAGGTATGCCATGGAGGTTTAAGTTACCAAAACATCAAACAACGAACGGCAGAATAAATAAAGCTTAGTAGTTGGGATTATCGATATGTGTAAGGCAGCCTGGGGCATGGAAAATCGATGCCATGTCAGTTCTCAATTTGGTGGTAGCCATGTAAACTGGGAATATGAGGCAAGAGCATTAGAAAATGATTCGCTACTGGAGATGGTAAAAAGGAAACGGAAGGTTTTAGACCATTCCATTGAATAACCATAGTTCCCCGATCTGAAAATAATCAAGTTCGATGCATCTGTCAGTTTGCAGCTCCGCAACCAGAAGATTCTCCCCAAGGTCCGTCTTTTTGGGAGGAAGGATCGAATAAGTATAGATGAAGGGAGGAGGTCCACTTCATCAACCGTGGAAGCACCTGGATGGATGAAATCATTGAATATAGCTAACTAGAGCACTTCTCCTGATCCGCGAGAAGGCGAAATATTGAAGGTCATGACTGCTTGGTTTGTTTATTGTGAACGGGCAATGTAACAATGAAGGTCCTTCCCCATCCCCCTCAAGTGTATCACCCTGAAAAGGGGCAGAGGTTCTGGATGGATATTCATCAGGGGCAATGTGGTTCCCATATTGGGTGGCCGAGCGTTAGCGGAAAAGACCCCTCCGCAGTTGATATCACTGGCGTCACTATCGCAGGAGATGCATGGAACTTGGTCAAGAAATGCAACTAAGTGTCAAATTCATAGGGAACTTCATTCAGAAACCAGCAAACTCCCTGTCTCCGATTCTATCAACCACACCCATTGGACGCGAATGGGGGGTAATATATTGTGACCTTTCCCCCAAGCCCCTGGACAATAAGAAATTTTTTATTGTAGCATTTTTGTGGAATTATTTTTCACACCAATGGTGGAAGGGAGCAATGAGGAATAATCAAAAACCCTCAGACGTGAAGGGTTTTCTTTGGAAAAAATATATCACTACGATTCGGATTTGCCGGATCCATAAGTGTTTGGATAACGGTCCAGTAATTTGACTCCAATGTTCTAACCAATTGGTTATCAGATCAGGGCAATAAGTGCGCACATTGGGCGTCGGTAGCTCCATCCACAAGCAATTGGGCAGGTAGAACGTTTCAAAAAAATTATATGCAAGGAATAAAAAAGAAGTTGGAACGAATGCCAAGGGATTATGGTGAAGAATCTTTTAAAGTATTGTGGTCCATCAGAACCACACAAAGAATTCTAACAGGGGAAACCCTTCACTTGGTTTATGGGTTCGGATGCATCTTCCAATTAAATGTATGAACCTACATTGCGTGTTAAATGCTCTATTGCTGAAGAAGGAAATTAGAAAGTCAATGCAGGCAGCAATCTTGATTTGATATCGAGGTCAGGGCAATGCACTTCTACGACAACAAATATACAAGCTTAGGATGTCTATAAGGGACTACAACAAAAGGTGATCACCGACCTCTAAGCTGGGGAGTCTGGTTTAAGGAAGATGGAGTCCCACAGGTGAGCAAAGGAGGAGGCAACTAACCCCAAACTGGAAGGCCCTACAGAATTTGCGAGGTTCTTTGTGATGGATAAACTTACAAGCTAGAGGATGCAAATAACAACCGCTTGTCTCACCCTTGGAACAACTGAATAATTTGAAAAAGGTATTATGCTTAGTTAATGACAAATGTAAGACATTAGCAGAAATTTGGCCAAGCGGCCTTGTTAAATTTTTGAAGTAGATTGAATGAAAGCCTTCCAAACTTTTGAACTCAAAATGTGTGTTACATATTTTAACAGGGGCAAATAACCCTCCTTAGAATACAATAAGACCCTCCAAAACGAGGGCATGGTGCTATTATTGCTAAGTTACGTCTGAAGTATTTAGAAATACTAAGTTCAGACCGGTAATGGTAAGCTAAATTAACATAGTTTTTAACAAGATTAATGATCACAAGGAAATAGAAATTAACAATCGCGAAGGGCAAACGTCCTTAGGTTCGCATAAATCTAATATACATAAAATTTTTCAAGAGAACAAACGGACTTCTTGATTTGCGAAGGGGCAAAGATCCCCAACTTCGCGAAGGACAACGTCTTAATTGTGGAAGACAATGGTCCATATAGGATTATATAAACCCTGCGAAGGGTAAGGATCTTAACCGTGCGAAGGGCAGGATCTTTAACTTGTGAAGGGCAGGTGAAGGTTCGAAAATAAGATACTCAATCTCCAAGTTAAAGGGCAATCAGTAATGATTGATTGACTTGACACCCTATTAGGTCTCAAGTCAATCATAATATTCTTTGTAACTATAAACTTAAGAAATTTCGTGTGGAAAACACAACACTGAGTGCTAGAGGAAGGTGCGAACAGTACACTTCAGTGAGTCCATCTATTTCTTAGTCGAGACAAAAGGAATGAGGGCAAGGTGGAAGGTGCGAACTGTACACTTTAGTGTAATCCACTATTTTTAATTTGCACACACTAAAAGACAGTAATGGAAATCGCCCGAATGCACGCTTCCTTATTCGAAGATAACCTTCGCCTAATCTACAACACACCTACAAAGGACATCTGAATTTGTAGATCTTTCCAATCACTTAAGTTTTGCAAAGCCTATTACAGGGGCACAGGGGTGAAGCGAAGCGAAGAGATAAAGAAAATGCGAACAAGAAGAACATTCAAAGCAAAAGTATGCAAAGAGGACAATATTTTACATCACAAAAGGCGAAACCGCCCGAATCAAATTAAAGAAGCGAACACATGCAGCCTTCGAATCGTAAAATGGAAATATTTGATACAAAAATAATCTGCTAAGTGGCAGATTACAAACAAAATACTCCAGAGAGTGGATGAATATACAAACAGAGTTTGGCAATACATTAAAACTTCAGCAGGTCAGCAAAGACGCCAAGCACTACTCTTCGCATGCGTCTTCAAGACATATACGAACGAAGGCTAGAGGCTTTTCGGGTCGAGAGAAGAGAGTTTGTCTTTTAGGGACACCTCGACATAGTTGAGGCGTCTTGCGAGGACTGTGAAGGGTAACGTCCTTAATGGGCATAAGGCTTCTCAAGCATTTTGCGATGAGAGCCTTCTCATCTCCTGATCCCCTTCTCTTGAGACTCTGTCACCGTTCGTCTCCACCTTTTTTGCAAAGCCTTGTGCTCTGTTTGAAAGGGTGAAAAGGAAGTGGCAGAAGTCGATGGCAGTTCCTTTGCAATACAAAGCTCTTCCTGCGTACTTGGGCCTTCAGCTCAGCCCTCCAGCTTCGCATTGGCGGATTAATCTCTGGCTTCGCTTCGCAGCTACTTACATGTAGCGCGAAGCGAGCCTTCTCCACCGCCGCAGACTAGCCTCCTTTTTGAGAGTCTCAGCTCATCTTAACGCTTCTTATAAAAGCGAAGGGCTTGGGAGTAGCTTCGCTGGGTCTCGCAAGCTCGTTAGAGCAATCTCCAGTTAGCTTCGGAGTTGTCCAAAGCAATGGTTGTGGTCTGCTGGGCGATGTAGTCACTCGCCCTCTTTGATAAAAGCAGCTCTGTACTTTGCCTTTTCCTATAATGACGGATGGCTTTCGCTAGTCCTCCATCCACCCCACCATGGCCTGCTGAAGGAAAACGCCAAAATTTGAAGGAGTTAAATACGAAAAGAAAGGAAAGGTAAAGAACTGAAATTTGACTAAGTCAAAAAAAGAATATTACGTCAGCGAGCAAGGACCTTCGATGGCTCCAGCAGAGCCTTCGTCTAGAACACGTAATGTGTCTAGATACCGAAGGAGCACAACTTACAACCTCTCCTGAGATCTTCGCTTATTGGGAGCTTGGATAAGTTTTGCAAAGCTTGAGAATCGCTCAAGCCTCCTCTTTCGATCACAAGTCTCATTCCATTTGCCTGGTACTGGCCAGGTCCGCAGCAAGGTTGGATGCTTTTGGCGGGTGCGCCTCAAAGCTTGATGAAATACCTCTGTGTCCCGCTTCGCAGTGCAGCATGAGGAGCCTTGAAATGTGGAAAACCAAAGGGAGGAACGATGTTCTCGTCGTCGATATTAAACTTCGAAAAGTCAATATTTCGACGCTTCCCACATAGTGTGGTGAGGGAAGAAAAGGTCTACACGGAATTTGGCCTGTTGACCGACTATGCAACTGTCGTCATTACCTTCGATTTCCACTATACTCTGCAAAATCATTATTAGGACGAAGGTCAGCGAGTTTGTTCGACTCAGTTTCGGTATCACGCCAATGATTTAAAAGATATCAATTGGAGCGAAGGGGAGTTATTCATGGGAATTCTTAGACCTCCCATAGGTGTTCGCATAATTTAAAAATGCTCACTAGGATATCGTTGGTGTAGGGTACTCCCGAATGGGAGACACGGGACAGTAGTTTCCCTGGTGGCTGAAGAAGGACCGGTGTCCTGCGAAGTGGCCTTCCTCTTCGAACCAAGCTTGTGAATCGCTGGTCCTCGAAAACTGGGTGTTGCCGAAGCCTCACCACATTGCCAAGGTCATCAGAATCGACCTCACCCAAACGTCAGGCGAAGCCTCCCTTGGTAGATTCACATTTTCCGTGGTTTTTCTTTCCCGCGACGTCTCGTCGCTTGATCTTCAGGACTAGCGAAGGCTTGGGAAGAATCCTTAAAACACAAAGAAATTTCACAAGTGTTAGACTCATACAAAAGGAAAGTTACAAGATATTTTCGCAAGGTAAAACAAAGGAATGTGCGAAGGTACATCTACAACATACACAATATATTCCTTCGAACGATAGGAAGATGAACAAGAAGATGCGAAGTTGAAACCACAGTAAACACTGAGGCGCATGTTTGCCAAATTCCCACTTCAAAGACAGAGAGAGTTGCGAACGTACAAACTAGTGTAATCCTCCACTTTCCTTCGCTAAATAATCAAGAAAAGGAGAAAAGACTTCGAAGGGGAAAAATACAAGCAAGCACGTGAAGTGTAACTTCGCAAGATACCTCCAACAACTGAGGGAGTTGCGAAACGTACAGTCCTCAGTGTACAACTGCAATTTTGGCATCGCACAATAACATCATGGAAGTTCGAACGACCCACAATGGTAAATACCATGGTGAACCTTTCACGTTCTTGGAAATGGCGAACGTTCTCAATGCTGATTGGACAACCATGCAAACAGAGTTTTTACGATAAACACTGGAGTGTACGTCGCAACTCCCCCTTCAATTGAAACCTATTGAAAGGAAAGCTGTGAAGCCAAAAACCATAAAGCATGAATGTGCACGTTCGCTATCAGGTTCCTCCAAGACTACTTAGCAAAAGAAGATACAGAGAGGGAGAGATCGAAGTAAAAACCATGTAAACACTGAGGTGTACGTTCGCAACTTCCCTCCCTAAAAGTTCCAAAAGAAAACTAAGTGTGGTAAACTTAACAAGCACGGTGTTTATTTTTCTCCTCAGACTGCGGTACCTTGCTTACCGCAACAAAGAGCATCGTAGTCGCCTATTGATGCCATTTTGCTTTTGGATATCAGGCCAATCGATCGTAAGCTGCAACTGCGATGGAGAAGAACAGCACAGAGTTAGTAACACGAAACAAGGAGTTCGATACGTAAAGAAATCGCGAAACTACCTCTCTCGTCCCTAGTTCATCATTAGGGGAGAAGGCCATATTAGAAAGTCCTTATGTGACTAATAACTCATAGAATGGAAGCTTAGTATTGTGGATGTGATCCTTAGTGTGCTCCATCGCTAAGGATTAACCAGGCTTCGAGTGAAGTAACTTCAATTGCTATTCTCTCAATTCTCAGAAGGGTTCCAATTCGTCGAGACTTCACCTGAATTTGGGTCTTCCAAGCACCAGAACCTTGCTGCCTCGTATCCCCTATCGCTATTAGGAGGTTTCTGCGGCTCTCTCGGCGGAGCGAAGGTAAGAAAAAGTCCTGTCTTCCAGACGTTGAATTTTATTTGGCTGTCAAAGGCGGTCATAATAGCCTCGCGGTTCGCAATGATACAGCCATAAAGTGGCTATTATTATTCTTACTCAAAGTGTGCATCCGCTCGAAGACACAAAACCGATGGGGAAACTCTATCTGCCTTGCAGTGGCGAAGTATCACAGAATTGAAACCACGAATTGGGGGTCAGTAGTGAAAGCCTATCCAACTAGGCAGCAAAGGAGGTGATGAAAAAAATTTCCTAAACGGCACCCCATAGTCAAGATTCAACCACATCTTGGTAAATGCGGAAGGTGCCCCTCAGAAGCATCAACGATCGCGTCGCCCCTTATTGGAACTATTATTGAGGCCTTGCCCCTTACTCCAAGAATGCGTCTGTTAAGCCTCCTTGTCGCGGGTTGTTCAACAATCCATCTTTCTCCGCCGAACCGCTTGAAGGATTCGAGAGTAGGGTAACTACGAGTCTTCCGCGGGTACACGTCGTGGAAGGGTCAAACAAAACGTCCTCCGTCGAAATCTCAAGGTTAGAAGATTCAGGTATATATTATTTTATCTCGTCATCTTGTGGAAGAGGAGGGTCCTTCGCCATGTTCTTAGTCTTGCCTACTATACTCACTATACTATACCAGGAACCCAGGCTGTTTGTTTTCACCCTTGGCATAAGTTAAAATCCTGCCAAGGATAGAAGTATGGGTTGGGAATTTATTAGTGAAGGTCACAAGGACAATTTGGGGAAATCGAAGAACATGAGTCTCAACAAATCCTGGAGATGTTGGCAAGTGCTCTTCGAAGCCCCCAACATGCGACTTATTTTTAGGGCTTGTCGACGACGAAGACCGAGGCCATTTGGTTTTTAACTTTTGAAAAAGAAATGAGAAAATCAAAAATTCGAAAGGAAAAACTATCTTGTACAACGAACCGAAGAGGTTAGTGTCGAAGGATTGGTGTCGAAGAAGAATTAGAACCTGAAATTGCGAACCCTCGAAGGCTTCACTTTCAACCGAAGAAGAGAGAGAGAGAGAAATTCTAATGCAGTTAGGAGAGAGAAGAGAGAAAATGGGAAACAAATATTGCAACAAATATTTTCTTCTCTCTCCTTCACCACCCTATTTATAAGAAAAAATTAGGGTTTGGTGGATCCTGGATTTCAAATTCAAAATCCAAAGGTTAAGCGGCGAAAATGAAAATGAAAAGCGGAAAGGGGGTTTAATGAGTTGTGAGCCTGGCAACGGAAGCCAAAGGAGCCAACCCAGAGTCTGACATTCTAATTCCTCAAGGGATAAGCTCAGACCCATGGTTAAGGGCCTGCAGACCAGCCCAAACAAAAGTAAACAAGCTAGAAATTTAGTTATCTAAAATTGGGTTGGATTGTAAGATGGGTGGTTGACTTAACTTCCAACCACCCATACTTAACACTATTTCATCCAAGAAACAGAATCCAAGAACCAATGCAGCCAACTTCCAATGAATTGGGCACATAGTCGAGGTGCTTTCACAGACATAGTAAGAGGAGACGTGGAGCACAGGTGGACGAAATCGAGGACATCTTCGTATTCCCCGAAGACTATCACTAACCCTTGCCTCAATACAGACAACGTATGAATTTTTGAGGGGCACAAATATGTGGCACGTAAAGCCACGTGTCGACATAAGAAAAGGTCACGAGAGTCCAAGTTGCTCAGTGGATTAATGCCACGTGTTAAGAGTACAGTGTTCTTGATTTTGTTAAAAATCGGACATACACCGTAAATATAACTGCTAAGCAAGCAAAACAGATAAATCAACGCTTAGGATGGTGACAAGTGTCACACAGTCCAAGCCTCAAGGTCAGCAACGCTTATATAATACCACACGCCTTGGAGGGCTCATAAGTACACAACAATTTTTCCCGATAACTCTGAGAGCATTTATCTTCATACTTAAGCAAACGTATAGAAGCTTAATCTCTCTAACTTCTCTCTACCTTAAATTGCATGTATTACTTTCCTCCTTCTCTACTTACTTAGGCATCAAGGGGAGATAAATTCGAAAAGGATTATTCTCTCTTGTATAGGTGCTAAGGCGTCGCTAGGGATTGAAGAGCCAAGCCATCTCGAGAAATCAATCAAGGCAGCTCTTTGAAGTAGCATTGACGGGAAACCTCCACCTTCTCTACTCCCTCAGGCAGAGGAAATATTGTAGTTTGGCCAAGCGGGAGATTGCTACAACAGTATATGTGAAAATCCTTAATTGTTGGAGCCGTTTTGAATATTTTAATTAATTTATCACCAAATTATAAAATTAGAAACTTGAGGAAAAATTGCAAAAAATGCTTTGAAAAATCTAGAAAAAATACTGAAAAATTCTAGAAATCTTTATAGAATAAGTTAAAATATTTGAAATTAAAAGTTATTTTATAGGGCGCTTTAGGCAAGAAAAAGTGTTTAGCTCCTCAAATCGAGATTCTCAAATCAGGCATTATTCTAAGGCATATTTTCTTAGGCTAGACTAATGCATATGTGGTAAGTACATCATTTGACGCTTAAGGAGGGAAAAAATGTAGGTATCCTACAAATCAACCACCACTTTGGCTTGTTTTAGAGATGTAAAGTCTCGTAAGACAGAAGTCATCAGTGCTCGGTACTGCCAACAAAATGGTTAGTTTTACTTGCAAGATTTGTGGTAAATAGCTTGGAAGATCCTTGGTCGTAACTTAGCTTGATCTTTAATCTTAGAATTGAAGTTGCCTCCTAATAGTACACATCAGGTTCAAAATTTGGAGAAAGGTTGAACAACATCGCAAGTTAAGGGTGATAATTGAGACAAAATAATATATAATATATATATTTATATAATATATATATATATATATATATATATAATATATATATATTATATATATATATATATATATATATATATATATATTATATATATATATATATATAAAGGAATAGGATCATGTGAAAACACAAGACCTTAGGTGAAAAATCTTGACCGTAAGGATTTGAGATGGCAGCGGACCGATTAATCTATGTATATACTTATATTTCCATCTGAGGTACATGTTTCTTCTGAACCCTCTTTTCCGACGGCTCTGGCAACTCCTTCTCCTTGCCCCCAGCAAGTGGACGGACAGTGGTAAGGTAACACTCTCTGGCGACTTGCTGATCACCATAGATGGTTCCTATCTTGCTGTCGTTACACACAAATTTCTTAACATGAGATGTGTAACCACCACTGATTTGGATGCATTTAAGGTTGGACGTCCAAGAATCACATTGTAGGCTGACATGTTCTGAACCACCAAAAATTTAACCTTCATATGTCGGCACTTATCTTCCTTTCCCATTCGGAGAGGTAGAGTCASTATCCCCACTGGTTGGATCACACCCCCACCAAATCCAATAATCGGATTATGGCAAGGGACTAGATCATCATCATTGTACTTCAGCTTCTGAAGACATTCGAAGCTAATGATATCRGACGAACTCCCTYTGTCGATTAGGATTCGACGGACTCGCTTATCCGCGACCTTCATTTCAACAACGAGAGGATCATCATGGAGGTGCTTACCTCCCCACGATCCTTCTCACAGATGAGAACGTCWAGGAATACTTCTTTAGCGTTGGCTTCACTATCAACAACCATTACTCGGGGCAGCCTGCTTACGTACTCTTTTTGACCCTCCACAGTGGGTTCTCTAGCGGCAAAACCTCCAGAGATCATATGAACTATTCCAGAGTTAGAATGTTCGTTGTGTGAGGCATCATCCTTAGATGAGGGTTTCTTCAGAAATCGCTTGATGAGGTGCTTCTTCACCTTTCCTTGTTGTGCTAAACGATCCATGGTTCGTTGTAACGTGAAGCAATCTCCAGTAACATGACCAACGTCTTTGTGGAAGTGACAATATTTGGACRTGTCCCGAGTGTCTAACTCGGTCTTGATTGATGGGGGATCCTCAATGTGCACATCTTTGCTAACCTCTTTGTACACATGGAAAAGATCCTTGGTATATTCTACGGTGGGGGTGTAGTTGAATTTCTTCTTCTTCCTAGCTGTTCCTTTTTTAGAGGTGCCCTCCTCCTCTATGTTCCAGGTGCCAGACCTTTTCTTGTCATGTCCTCCATTTCGATGAACCTGGTTGCTTTGAGGTTTTGAAGAGGGAGGAGTTACCTTCTCCTTGGCCTTCTTAARGGCGCAGACTTCTTCAGCATGTATCCATGCCTCGGCTTCTCTCATCATTTCATTCAAATCRTGTACCCTTTGCCTTACCATTTGGAATTTGAAGGGGTTGTCCTCATCCAATCCTCGATAGAAATTATCTAGAATCACTCGGTCTGGCAAATCGGGAATCTGAAGGGTCTCATTGTTGAAGCGTTTGACATAGCTTCTTAGACTTTCATTGGGTCGTTGTTGAATTCTTCCCAAATGTAAACTACTTTTTTGCTCTTGACGATGCGTCATGACATGTGAGTTATAAAAGAACAGCTAGTCGTTGAAAATTATGGATGGACATTTGGTAGACCATGTGAACCAGGCCTTGGGACTAAACACATTTTGAGGGTAACCAGCAGAAATATTTGCACCATCGATTGGCAGTCAGCACAAGCTTGTGTGGTGAGCATGAGATGTTTTATACGAGTTGCCAAGTGATCGTCTGGATCGGGTGTCATCAGAAGCATCGATGGAAGGAAACTTTACCTCTGAGATTAGGTGAATGCATGCAAGATAGAAGCGGAGAAAGGACTCTTGTCGGTGAGGGGAAGATCCTTGAAGCTCCCCTCCGTCTATTGGGACAGGAACCGAGGTCCTATTAGTTTGGTTAGCGACGCTTTCGGTGATAAACCCCAGTGGGCGATAGACCTCTGGTCTTGATCTTTGATTGACGTTCGGTATGATGATGTGTGAAACGATGTGTAATGTCCATTGTGTTTCTGAGAAAAGTGAGAAGGATCGGTGCATCAATGAGTAGATCTCCGTCAGGGAATGTTCATCGTCATGAGTTGCTTGCTTAAGCTTCTCAGTCTGTTATCCTTTCTAAAGGCCTCCTAGATCTTGGCTCTCGGCGCTGCTCTTTACTTCTCTGGATGATCAGCCCTGGCATCCATTGAAGAGTTTCACGTTCTAACTTCTTTCTTTCATTAAGTGCTCGGAACATCCTCGGACTCGTGGCTTTTTGGTGGACAATACATCGTCACCATCATTGTTGAACGATATGGACCCCTCGTTGATTGATGTCTGTGGGGCAATGGAAAGAGGCTTGGGAGGTATTACGGGTATCTCCAAACCTGGCTCTTCTCCTTTTCAGTAGGAACATCTAAGTCTCAACATTCTTCCTTTGTCTCTGGGAGTAGGGTGCTTGACCTTTGTAGTCTTGAGATTTGGCACCACGGGTGCTATATTCTATGGCCTGAGTCTAGCGAGGTCTTCACCTACCTCGACCTGTCTTTCATCACGCATGGCTTTCAAGCGTGCATTCTTCTTGAGGGCTTGGAGTTATGCCTTCATGTCTTGCTGCTCTGCAAAACGATCCATTATCTAACTCTACACTCCCGCGCTTATCTCTTCCTTTAGCATGTCACGTGTAATATATCGCCCATCCAAGTCTTTGGGGAAGCTCAGTTCCCACATAAGTGCCACAATCTTCCACAGCATGGAAACAGAAATGGTCAGGATGGTTTTCTCCATTCGGATTGCTTTCCTTCTCCGAAGAGGAGGAGTGTTCCTTCCTTTTTGTGAGTGATCATCCCTTGAAGCCATTTCTGATCGCCTCCCACAGACGGCGGCCAAATGTTGTAGCAAGTCTCCGTTGGCAAACTACAATATTTCCTCTGCTGCAGGTTGAGAGAAGTGTGGAGGCTTCCGTCAATGCTACTTCAAAGGAGCTACCTTGGCTTGGAATCTCGAGATGGCTTGGCCTCTTCAAGTCCCTAGCGACGCGCCTTAGCACCTGCAAGAAGGAGAATAATCCTTTTCGATTATCTCCCCTCCGATGCCTAAGTAAGTAAAGGAAGAGGAAGTAAATAAATGCAATTAGGTAGAGGAGAATTAGAGAGATAAATTTCTAACTTGCTTAAGTATGAAATAAATGCTCTCAAGTATGTGAAAAATTGTGTGACTTATGAGCCCTCCCAAGGGGTATTTATAGACTTTTGTCTTATACCTTGAGGGCTTAGATGTGTGACACTTGTCACCATCCTAAGCATTGATTTATCTGTTTGCTTGCTTAAGCAGTTTAATTTACGACGTATGTCCGATTTTTAACGGAATTAAGAACCACTGCTCTCTTAACACATGGCATTAATCCCTGAGCCACATTGGACTCTCGTGACCATTCTTATGTCGACACGTGGCTTTACGTGCCACATCAATAGATTTTATAAGGAATTTTAAAACAATTTTTCCATAATTTTTGGACTTGTGGAAAAATAATTATGAACTTCAGCAATACGCGTAATCGAACGAAATGGGGTGTTTCAAAAGCTTCCGAAACCATCCAAGCTCGTGGATTGCTCCCCAATGATGTCTAGGTACAACCTCTAGCTTTTTACACAAGCTTGGCAACCGGATCAAAACTTAACCAAAATAAAATGACAAATAAATGCAAAAAGGGCAAGGAAAATCAAACAATTTTGGCAAGGTATATTTACATATTATAAAGTGAGAATATTWTTAATACAAAATAATGAAACACTCGAAATCCGCTACGCCCAAAAAATTGAAATAAAACACTCCCTCCGTTTTTTATTAGATATTCCATGCTAAATTGATACGGTGTTTAAGAGTTAATCGAGTTGGATAAAATGGTTGAGTAAGTTAAAAAAAGTTAGGTAAAAAAAAGTAAATAATATGAGTGAAAAAATGTAATTTTGGGTGAATAATTTAAGTGAAGTAATTAAAATTGAATTTAGAAAAGAGTAATTCATTAATTTTAGAGTAAATAAAATAAGTTTAAAGGTTTTTTTAAAAAATGTAATTTTAGATTGATTTTGAACACCTAATTAAAAACATCTAACTGGAACAACTAAAAAAAATTGAGAGAGTAATAATTAAYCGTTCAATAATCATACCTTTCAAACCACAACCTTCACGTAATTTTAAAAATATACAGTTCATATTATCATAGAAAATACTCCGTATTATAAATTCAGTAAAATATGTTACCATAATTTTTTATATATACCGTGCATTTGCACAAGTACACTATAATAGTCTAATATAAAATAAAATAAAAGGCAAAATTTGGACAAGGACAATGGTGTAATCCCTGTATGCTTTTTGAAGCTTATGTGGCAGTGTGGTAGCCTTCGCCAAAGATGCTAGCATCACTCATATACACATGAGAATAGCAATCGCTTTCCGAAAGTCTGAACTCCGCCACATCCATGTTTTGGATGTCTGCTACGCCTTTACTTATACTCAAGCAAACAAAAACTGCCTTGAAAATAACTTCAAACAGCTCGGAAGGTCTTAGACAATTTCTCATAGTACTGCTTTTGCTGCTCCATGATAATACACAAAAGACATCAACTTATCAAGTAATTAATCAAGAGCAAGATTTAGACATAGAAATCTTAGAAAATAAGCAGGAACAAAACATACCTTTGCAGAAACCGATGGGGAGACTTTTTGCAAAGCTTGATCAAAATGTTTAGACTTGATAGTAAATCGAGAGGCAGCATCTAAGCTGCTCGGGAGAGAGCTCAACTTCTCTTCAAGTGCAGCCATTGCAGCTTCACTCATCTGATATGAATGGGAGCAACCACAAGCTTAAATTACAGTTGAATTTGTTAAATTGTAGCAAAGGAGAGTATCAACTTATGTAGCCGGAAAATGGATAAGGAACAAAGATGAGGAGCAAACCAGTGCAGAAAGATCAGCTCCACTTAAATTTTCACATGCCTCTCTCTTTCCAAATTCAAGCAAATCCACAGTGCCATCTATTGGTTTTGTCCTACCCAAAGCTTTTAATATTAGGCCACGCTCTTCAGGATCAGGCAGAGGGACATATAATAATTTTCCAAATCTCCCAGGCCTAAGCAAGGCACAATCTATCACCTCAGGCCTAGCAGAACGACAGATTCCAAATTTTAGATTCAACGAACAATGAAAGATGCCAATTAAAGTMTACATAATCAATAGCAAAATGTACCGATTTGTAGCACCAATAACAAACACACCACGTCTGTGGTCTCCACCATTTAGCTCAATCAACAGCTGCAGTAAATTGTAATATTTTCAGCATACWTTCACATTGATAAACAGAGTTTCGATTTTCAACATTAATTCTGAGTACTACTCAAAAGACCTGGTTTAATAGCCTTTCAACAACCCAACCCCCTTCTTTTCCGCGTTCCGTTGTTAGAGCATCCACCTGGAAAAGAGACACTTCATGTTAGAGGAAGTTACAGGGGTAAATTTGGAAAATAAAATGAATAAAGAAAAAAAACAAAATTCTATCTATGAGTTCTAACACACAACCTGAGATAGTGAGATGGAACAAAGCTAGCATCAGATATTTCCTTAATGTTCTTGTTTCAGAAATAACAAGATTAATGAGATGTTTCCTAAACTACACAGAAAAGTGAGAAAACAATCCCCAACAAACCAATGGCTCATCTTTTGGCATGACAAATCCATCAAATATAGAGTCGTGATTATATAAAGTTGACCAGTCAATCTAAATTATGATCATGTAACTCTTTGGCCTATTAATGCAAAATTGAGACTTCCTCTTTGTTCAAATGACATACTTCCTCCGTTTTTTTAGATGTTACACTTTTCTTGGGCCCAAACWTTGGGCCAAAATAAGGAAACTTTGATTAGAGAAAGTAATTTGGGAAAACACAAATTAATTAAACCAATAACCCTAATCTCAACCACTAACAACCAACCCATCACCAACCACAACCACCGTCACCACCTTTGCCAGAAAGCCACTGCCCTAAACGCCGTACCACCCACGCCTCCCCCCACACCACCACCAGGACCCACGCCTCCTATACCTGCGCCTCCCTCACCAACGCGCAGACCTGTGCCACCCTCACCACCGAGCAACCCGCGCCACCCACACCACAGCCCATATCTACACCTCCCCCACCAACATGCAGAATTGAAATCGATTCAAGCACTTTTTGTGAATTGGAATCGATTTTGACCAAGTTCAAAGAATTTAAACGAATTCAAACACAATTGCGATTCACATCGAGTTCAAACACAATTGCAATTTCAGATTGATGTCGAACAAGATCAATTGTAGATTGAATTCGTACAACTTCAAAGAATTGAAATCAATTTCAAGTAACTTAGGGTTTGTATTTGGGGATTTCAAACATAGTGCTTTGGGTGTTACGGCGGTTGGGCGTGGTGGCGTGGGTGTTTGGGCGTGGACGCGTGGTTGGGGGCGGTGTTCTGAAGAAAGTTGGGGACGGCGTTCTAGGCACTTGGGTGCGGTGAAGTGTTCTGGGTGGTTACGCCAATTTGAATGGTGGCAATATTGCTGGTTGTTGAGTTTGTTGAGTTTATTAAGTAGGTTGGGATGTTAATTACGTTTGGAATTTAAGTTAAATTTGATTAGTTAATGTTAAGTTAGGTTTAATTTTTAAAGTAAGGGTATTTAGGTAAATTCATAGTTAAAAAGTTGCTATATTAGGAAGGGAAAAAGTGTAACATGTAAATACAAACACCACTAAAAAAGGAAAGTGTAACATATAAATAAAAACGGAGGAAGTATGAGGGAAAATAAAGGGAGGGTAGAGGGGGAAGGAGGGGAAAGAAACTCCACTTTCCCTTAAAAAACCTCCACCTATCAAGAAATTATGCTAATTCAAGAATGAGGGAAAAAAWATCTCCCCCTCTTCCTCTCTTTCCCCCAATCCCTTATTTAGATAAGGGAGATTCTCCCCGTTCTTTTTCTTTTCCTTCCGTTTCACTTTTCTTCCATTTCTTTCTATACAAACAAAGTGTTATGGTGGTGCCACATAAAGACATATCTCAATTATTGGCTATGGCTAGTGCAACTAATAGATAATCAATCCAGTATAATGGTTCATATTGATTTTAGTGGACACCTTGGTCTTTATAGAGTTGAGTGATCAAAAGGTAAGTTAATATTTGCAAGGAATAATTTTGGGTCATGTAATCGTTCCCAATTTTGGGATTAATGCTTAGATTAATTGATGGTTCACATATCAAGATCTAGGCTCTAGTCGWGCAAGTGATAGATAGTTTGTACTTTGTATAGAAGATGTCGAGAAAAACTCGAGGGAATCAATCTAGAATTATGGTTTATATTGACATTAGAGGACACTTTGGCCTTGATAGAGTTTAGAGTGGTCAAAAAGCAAGTTTAGAGTTTTGGCAATGATGTGGATTTAAAAGGAAGAATTCCTCAAAAATCCAAGAAATGAATAAAAATGAGTTTGATAGTGTTTGAAAACAGAAAATAACTTCAAATCTTGGAAAAGACTCGAAGGATCTTAACTCACCAAGTGGAACCAGCCCCTAAAAGAGACAACCGACCTAGTAGCTAATCAAGTGAATTTCCGGACCAACCACAAAACTCACAAGGTTTTCTCTGAATTAACAAAGAAGGATTTTTAACACAAAATAATCTGAATTTTATTGAAGAGTTTCGAACCTATTTATAATACAAGCTAATATCTAAAACTAATTAAGATATTTATGAAAAGATAGGAATCTTATCCAAAAATATCCTAACTAACATTATCCTAAAATATCTAAATCTAATTACATGGAAATCCTAATATTCCACACGGAAATATCCTAACCGACTCAACTAACTAAAACACGGAAATATGGAAAAACACGGAAATATGGAAATATCCACACGGTTTTAACAAACCTAGATATTTATCCTAATATCCTAACTAATTATTAAATATCCTAACAAATTAACAAATATTCTAACAAACTAATCTAATCTATAATAATTCAGCCAATCTAGATAATTACAACTGTTTTATTTTTCCAGATTAATGTCCAAGCCGAGATTCCTTTCCAGATATGTAACCACTTGAAAGCAATTATCCTGAATATTATTGTTTATCTCCAGATCAATAGGATAATTTTCCAGAATAGCCAATGAATCCTCATCAGGCAAGCTACTATCTCTTCTACGAGTTCATGGGCTCTTAGGAAGATTATAAAATCTTATGAGTTGATTAATGCCAGTGGAGGGTGGTCTAAATTCATGGAGAATGGGAAAGTTTCCATCCGCAAGCTCTACTTATTTCATAGACCGCAAGCCCCTAAGGTGAGATGGAGGAAGCTTATTTATCAGAATTCAGCTTGTCCTAGGAGTGTCTTCATTCTTTGGTTAGCCCTTCTCGATAGACTTCGCACTTGTACTAGACTTCAGTGGGTAGACCTTAGAGCACCTATTCTTTCATTGTCGGCTTTCTAGCCAGATTTGGCAGCATGTCCTTGGTACTTTGGGTATCTTTCGTGCGCCTCGGACTTGGATGCAGGAGGTTTCTTTGGCCATTCATCATTGCAAGAGGAAGACTGCAGTTAGCAAGGCTTATGTTCGGGCCTTCCCTGAGTGTGTTTATGGGATTAGGACTTATAGGAATTCTCTTATATTTCAGCATGACTCTAAGCCCATTAGTGCTATTCTAGATTGTATTCTTTTTCGAATTTCTTGTAGGGCTTAGAGTTTGATGGTTGTATTGGTATTGTTGTTGGTTTTGTTGAGTCTTTGTGTGGGGTCAAAGGGGAATTGGTCTAGGCCAAACCCTTCCTAGAAGGTGGGGGTCTTCTCCTTTTTCTTCCTTGTGTTCCCTTGTACTTTTTATTTTTGGTAATGAATAAGTGCTTTTAATTGCCAAAAAAAAAAAAGTTTAACCACTTTAGATATCAAGTTAATGTTTGCAAGGAATAATCATTTCATTTCTGGGGTCCATGTAACCGTCCCCAATTTTAAGATTTATATTTTGAATGATTGATGATTCCGACATTAAGTATTAAGGGTTTTAAGCTTGTTTATAATTGGATTGTGTTTCATCGCCTGTAGTTTTATTACCTATTGCCCAATCAATCAATCAAAGCCTTAATCCCATATYAGAGGTCGGCTAACATTAACCAAAAGTGATTAACCTTCCAAATTAACCTTGACCAATATCATATGCAAACTTCCCAAATTAACCTTGACCTAAACCACTTATCAACCTACCCACCTCAAAAGCAGCCCACCAGCCCACCAGCCCACCAACCCAACATCTAGACCCCTTGACCCTAACCCTAACACCCGCAGCCACGCACACAAATCCTAGTCTTCAACCTTCCCTCATCACAAACCCAAACCGCCACCAGGCCCACCAAGAACCCAAGCCAACCTTTGCACCTAGCCCTTGCACTTACGCTTAATATATGTTTTGAAAAAAAAGTTATGCCTTGATTTAGCGGCCTGCCACAYAAGCTCTTTTATTTTCCCAAAAAAAATTATTATCTAAAATCGGTTTGTTTTGGGTTAGGGATAGGATTGGAAAGTTGTTGAGTTTCAAACGATAGTAAATAAGTGCCCATTTACAATTAGGAAAAATGGAAACTAATAATCCCACCTTTTGGTGGTATGCTCTCAATAATCCGACCTCAAAGTAATTACAGAATAATCCCAACTTTTAGGGTGGTCTTCCCAAAATAATCCGAACGCTCATTTTCTTACATAGAACAAGCCAAAAATGGATCAACAAAAGCAGCAAAAATGAGAATTCAGATTATTTTGGAAAGACCACCCTTAAAGTTGGGATTATTCTGTAWTTACTTTGAGGTCGGATTATTGAGAGCAGACCACCAAAAGGTGGGATTATTAGTTTCCATTTTTCCTTACAATTATAATCCTATAAATAGGGCCATCTTATGAGCATTACTACCTCCATTTTTTTAATACATGCATCCTTTTGCATTTTAGGAAGTTGCAAATTACTTGCATGTTGCATAATATTTTTTTGGGGACCCCATATCGTACCAACAAAAAAATAAATTAAAAACTTWAAAAAWCTGTCTTTAGCCTATCACATGGATCCCCTTTTTTCTTCTCTAAATCTCTCATATACTCAATATATGTGCCCAATGCATGTATAAAAAATCACGGAGGAAATCCAAGAATTTCTCACTCTTCTATGTGACGCCTCCTCTACCATAAATCCTATGTTACTCGGACTCTTTCATTTGCCTCATGTGTCCATGTAGACGGACAAGACACTTGACACTTCATTATTTAACTAAAAGGGATTTTCTATGAAATACCCTAAAGGTTTTGCATTTTCTACAATATACCCCTGCAAAAAATTTCGTCCACAACATACCCCTGAGGTTTGATACCGTTCTACAATATAATCTTAATGGTTAAATTTAACCAAACATAAGGTTATGCGTAACCTTAAAAAAACCCGATTTTTTTTAAAAAACAAAAAAAGCAGTGACTACTCCTTCCACCACCCACCCCCACTCCACCAATCCTCCCACACCTATTAAAGGTTAAGCTTGATTAATGGTTTTATAAACATTTGGTTATCATGTAGAAGGGTATCAAACCTTAGGGGTATTTCATAGAAAATCCCTAACTAAAAACAATACTTTTTTCAAGAAAATAGGCGAGTTCGACGCTTGACACCGACACTTCATGCGAGTCCAAGTAACATAGGGTAAAGCTTTGGTGTGTTTTGATAAACTTTTGGCTTYTTTGGTATTACTACAATTCCATTAATGGTTTCAAGATTTTTAAAGACACTTAATATAGGTGGCACAATGAAATAATACAAAAAAAAACAATTATATACACACTAATAATGTTTATTTTTATAAACGAACATAAAACTAGAAGGCTAGAAGCTATATTTTCCATATTTATAAATTTAATATTTGAGGAAAAAGAAAATTGAAAACAAAATAGACAACACAACCGGCCCTTGCTGTTTTGATTTTCAACCTTCTTGTTGGAGATGATATGAATATTAAATTCTCACAAATTCATAACTTTTCTGTTTCATTCCCAATGCAAAATCAATCAATCAATAAATCAAAGTCTTAGTCCCATAAGTGAACCAATACAAGCGATTTTCCCTTAATTTGCTCGCAAATTCCAGAACACAAACTTTTTCCTACGGATAACTTCATTTCTCATTTCTATGCCGTAGAATGTTTCCACACATCTGTGACCCTATCTTTAGAATGTACTCCTAACTAACTAGCATTATATACCATACATTACCATACACCAATGCTATAACAATGCTAGTCTTACAACACTCCCGTAGAATTTTCCATTTAGCTTTAAAGGGATGTTTCGATCACTCCTGTGGCAGCTCTCCATTTAAACCCAAATCAAGGCAATATCACCATTCTTTTGGATCATTGACCGAAGATATTTAAAACACTCACTCATGGCCGGGTCTTTTCCATTCAACCTCACCACACCATCATTTGCCCCCTTGACTCAAAAGGACATTACAAATACTCAGTCTTACTACAACTAAGCTTAAAACCTCTAGATCATAGGGAAAAAATAAACTCTTTTTCCTTGAAGTTTAGAAAATCAGCTCGCATGCCATTTTTAAAAGAAATAATTGCTTCCAATATTGTAACATGTTGACAGTTTACGATTAAGATAGCAATCTTCTGATTATTATTGAATATAGCATTCTTTGAGCCTTATCTAATATCAATGTGGTAAATAACCTGTACCACATGGAGTGGGAAAAAAAAATTGAAAAATCCAACATTATATGAAATGAAGAAAGAATGATAGAAAAGGATTTAAATACAATACCTAAAAGTCAACCCACGTGGGTCCGCGGCCACTAGTACAAACTACAACAGGTTAAGAACCTGACTACCACATTAATGGTAACTAAGGCTCAAAGAATGCAATATTCAATAATAATCAAACAAATGTTATATTAATAATAAACCGTTAAAAGGTTGCAATATTATTTTTAAATTTTTTTGGGGAGGAGAGGATGCATAGGTCCTATTAAAATTTTTTTCCCCTCAACTTAATAGAAACACTCCTATGACTCAACACACTAGTAGTCGCTCTCCAATCAAGCCACCTAGAAAGTAATGGGCCCTACTTTAACAGCCAAAAAAATCATGTATCTCCTCAAATACTAATTACAACAACAAAATAATACTTTCCTTTGATAKGGCTTAGTACATAAAAAAAGTTAGACAGTTAGTATGATGAATAGTATGGGACTTGTGTCAAAGGAAATTAATTATGATAAAGTACTTCTAGGGATAAGAATATAATAGTTAATGGAATGTTGATGATTAATTCCTTCCACCACTTCATTTATTTAAAAGCAAAAGGGCAAAGAAAACCACAACCTAGCTACATCAATTCTACTGAAACAGCATGAACCCCAACCCCAACCCAAATATCCTAAGATCCCTAACTTATCTTATACTGAGGAGCAAATGGTCCCTATAGCCTAGATGCAAAGAACAAGGCAAAGGTGTGTGCAATATGTATGCAGTATGCTAGCCTGCTAGGAGAGGTGTACTTCATTACAATTTTCTCATAAAAATAGTAAAAGTAATTAATAATGATCTAAAGAAAATATGATGTTGAGCTTCAGAGTTGTGGGTGCATAGAAGACACATAATAAAATAAATAAATAATGATAAAACAAAAAAACCTCACTGCAAAGAATATTTGGAAAACAAAAAAGAAGAAAAAAAAAAAAAAGGGAGAGAAGTTTCAAGAATAGGAAGAATATACTTCCTCTATTTCAAATTAGGTGCATCACTTCTCAAAACACAAATTTGGAAATTTAAGGAGAAAAAAGAGGGATAGAAAGAGAGGGGGAAAAAAAGGTTGCCCTGTGATAAAAGAGATAAAAAAATTTACTGCCCAAAATAAAAAGTGGTGCATCTAATTTGTAACACTTAGATTGAAATGGGGAAGTAATAAGATAAACTAAATGTTTCTATAATAGTATTGAAGACAGAGGCAAAGGCAAGGTAAGTACACAGTTCAAAAGTAATCTTGTCCCCAAAATATGAAATAGAACCATTGAATATCATAGCAAATGCACAAAGGGAAAAAAATTCAAAGCTTGAAGCAATAAAAACYCAGCAAAGTGGGCCATAAAATGTAATAATATGGCCAGCGACAAATAGCTCAGAGCAATTACAGGCAATCTGTGTCATTGTTAATATGACTGGCAGCCTCAATTTAGACTCAGTCTAGAATCAGGGATTTGATCCAAATAGAAGCTTTTGATTTTGGGTCAAATTTAGCAATTTTGTTCAATTAATTGTGTTTTTTGTGTCAGAAACAGGATGCTCAACTTCTGTAAGATTCAATTTGTTTAAAAAAAGTGCTCTTTGGCAGTTTTAACGTTTGGTCCCAACATGCATTACACAATGAAGCTCACGCCTTGGGCATAGGCTAAAAAAACCACTCCGCCCTTTGAAAGCCACACACTGAAAAGCAAATTATAGCAATTTGACAAATTATCTCAGGATAACAATTCATCACTATAATGAAACATAGTAGCATGTAAAATTCCAAAAAAATACTTACCTCATCAAAGAAAACAATGCATGGAGCACATGTTCTTGCACGATTGAATATTGTCCTTACTTGCAGCTCACTTTCACCAACATATTTGTTTAGAAGTTCAGGGCCCTACAAGTATCAAACAGCAGTGACATTCATTTAGAAATTGGAAAAAAGATGCTCCCAGAAACATATGAGCCTATAAAGCTTTTCATTTAACAAAATACACAAAAGAGGGTGCGCAAACCTTGATATGTATAAAATTGGCTCCAGCCTCATTCGCTACTGCCTTGGCAATCAGAGTCTTCCCACAACCTGGGGGTCCATACAGCAAAAATCCAGACTCCAAGTCCACTCCAGATTCCTATGAAATTATGATAAACGATTTACGGCTATCTTGATTGATTTGTCATTTATGTGAGGAATTATAATCACATATAAAACTAATGTCATTTTAGAGGGAAATTTCAAGTGATTAAAAACACATAACTAAAGAAACTAGCACACTCCAAATGACATCAGGGAAGTAACGGAGGTAATGGACGAGTTACAATGAATGAATATACTTGAAAGAAAACAAAGTTGGTGAATCCTATAGTTTATTATGTAAATATGTAATATACTTCCTCCCCTCATATTTATCACAACACTAGCCTTACATGGTTGTTTCAAATTAAATGCAATGTCACTGCTCTTACAAAAAATAAAATTGTGAACCGACCTTCGTAACCTTATTCTACTAACAGTACAATTTTATTATTCTGCCAAAACAATTTACTGATTTATCTCAATTCCTAACTAACCTAAACCCCATCTAGGATTTTCTGACTTTCATCTGATCACACATCCCCATCCCACCAGTTGTTCATCAACAGCCCCTATCTCTCTCTAAATTCAAGGCCTAAAATACTCAATTTCTCAGTTTTATAACTAGTCTTTAAGTAATTTACTTTCTCTCGTTTTGTGTTCGGTCTTCTCATTATTTACATCATATCAAACAAATTTCAGATTTGATCCTAACAACACTATTGTCTGTTGCTTTCAGAGGACTGCTTGATCTTAACAATACTACAAAAATTTGGGGAAGCCATAATCAATCCCAGATCCACATAGAAGTGACCAGCTAGAGAAAACCATACTTTCTAAATATTTTGGACAGACCTCTTTCTTATAAAATTCCCTGAATCTGTCCATTTCTCTTAGAAGGTCACAAAATTTAGCTAACATGCAAAAAGTTTGGAAAAATTGCAAGAAAACACCTTAAAAGTYGGTGACTTTGTACAGAAACACCTTATTAAATTTTATTTTGTAAACAAACACTTTAAAGTGTAATTCTATCAAAAAGCACACCTTATTCACTTTTCCAGCCAAAAAAGTCAACATTTTTGTGTTGACTTCATCGATTTGGGGTGATTTGTTGCACGTGGAGCTTAGCCTCCGTTCCTTTCCTTCATCTTCCCATTCTCTTCTATTAAAGACCCCATCAAATCCCTCCCCACCCCCCCAACACCCTCACTTCAAATCAACTCCATTTTGTCCCTTTTCTCTCTCTCCTTCTCTAATTTTCTTTTCTTCCTCTCATTCCAATAGCTATGGTTTGAAATCAATTCCTTGCATTTGTGAAACTAGATTAAATGGGCTTTGTGAGTATATAAATGGTGAGAGACCAAAATTGGTCATTTGAGTAGCAACAAGAGACAAAATAAAGGAAAACAGAGGAGGAGGAGGAGGAGTGGCGGTGTAGCTGGGCGCGGTGACAAGGCGCAGTGGGGCTGGGCAGCACACACCCAACACAACACAACTCAAATCGTCTCTTTCTATTTTTCCTAATATTTGATACTCAGCATATTTGATAGAAAAAAAATGAATTTGTAATTGAATTGAATTTGTAATGATAAAAAAAATGAAATTGAATTTGTAATTGTTAATTGATTTGGAATTTTTGATGAGAAATGATGTGGATTTATAAGCGAGATGCTCACAAATCCCTTGAATATCGCGAATAAAGCACGAATAGAAGGATATTTCCCAAACGATGGGAATAAAACGAATGAAAATAACTTCAAACTCCCGYACCAACCACAGAATTTGAAGGATCTTAACTCACAAAGTGGAACCAGCTCCAAAGAAGCAACCGACAATGTAGCTAATCAAGTGAATTTCCGGACCAACCACAAAACTCACAAGGTTTTCTCTGAATTAACATAGAGGAAGTTTTTGACAAGAATTAACTGAATTTTCATTAAAGAATTCGAACCTATTTATAATACAAAATAATATCTAAAACTAACTAAGATATTTATGGAAAGATATAAATCTTATCCAGAAATTATCCTAACTAATTATATCCTAAAATAACCTAATAATATCTAGTTAAAACTAACCCTAACCGAAATCTAGATATTTATCCTAACAAATCAGAAAAATATCCTAACTAACAAATATCCTAACAAACTAATCTAATCTAAACTAATTCGAATTTTCCAAAAATAAGCAAAATAAATCTAACTAAAATAATTAATCCTAACAAATATTCGACAATAATAATAAAATAAAGCTAATAATAATGATCTAATCCCTGTCTCTTATACACATCTAATCCTAACAAATATTCGACAATAATAATAAAATAAAGCTAATAATAATGATCTAATCCCTATCCAGATCAAGAAATTAAACTAATGAAATGCAAATGACTTAGGGATGAATTGGAGTGAAAAAATCATAATAAAGGGGGAGGTATTTATGGATGAATTAGGTGAATAAATTAAATTGATCCAAGGTTTTAATTTGATGGATTGACAACAATGGAGGTAAAATGATTTGAGGAGGAGGAAAYTGAGGAAATGAAATGGCAGTGAGTGACGAGAGAGAGATGAAATGGGATAGAAATTTTGGGCAATTGAGTGGGAAATGAGAGAACGGCTCTCATTAACGGAGTTTGTAACTCACACACAGCAAAACACAAAAAAACGAGCAAGTCAACACAAAAACATTGACAATTTTGGCCGAATCTTGACTAAGGTGTGTTTTTTAAAAGGATCTCACTTTTAAGGTGTTTTTTTACAAAAATAAAAATAAAATAAATAAGAATAAGGTGTTTCTGTACGAAGTCGCCCACTCTTAAAGTGTTTACAAAATTTAGAAATTTGCATATTATTACAGAACACCCACTAGGCTTTATTTTCCACCAGTAGAATATGATTGCAGTAAGCAACTGTGGAACAGTGGAACCTAATTATTCATATAATTTGGAGGCAGCCATTAACAGTCAATCCAAGAAAACTACAATCATCCCCTGTATCCTCTTCCTTCCAAATTACCATGCTCCATCCCTGAAAATGACTTATTATGAACCACCTATGTTGGCCAGATGTTACTTACACATGGGACTTTTAAGTTATAAAAATTTTGGGGCACAAAGCTTTCAGAATTGTATGAAATAAGTGCATTACAGATTGTATAGCTCAAACTGCAAACTCAAATTGAAATTACCTCATATTGTGTAGGAAATTTTATGCGGTTAACAATATAAAGCTCAAATTCTTTCCTCAACATCTTAAGCCCTCCAACATCCTCCCACTTAACATTAGGAATGTCAGAGAACCCTTCTCTTCTTGAAGATGGTTGCACCATTTTAGCTGCCTCCTGCAGAAAATCACAACAGCAGATACAATGAGACAAATATTGCACCAATACGCGACCAAAGCTTAACTGCATGTGCCATAAAGAAATGGAAAATAAAAATAAGGGAAATTACATAGAGAATGGCCCTACAACAAAAAACAAGAACAAGATGGAAACTTATCCCTTTCTCATTTTTATTACTTGCACAATTTCCCATTTTAGAATTGCAAATTACTTGCATCATTGCTCTTCACAATAAATCCTCACTYTATCTTACTTGTCACTCTTGTGTCAGATGGGTTCCCTTTTTCCTTTTTCTCAATTTTACTCCCTCTTTAAAATGCTTGCCCATTGCGCAAGTAAAACCAAGGAAGCATTAAAAGTCAAAGAAACAATGCAAAAAAATTTACAAAGGAGTATTCTAACTTCCCAAAGCAGGCATAACTTCTTTCCCCAAAATTGTAATGGCCCACACTTCAGATTCCTTCTCACCTCACACGTCAACAAAATCTCATACCAAAAGAATGAAAAGAAAAGGAAAGAACAGGCAATCGACATATGAATGCATCAAAATCTTTAAAGAAACAGCTAGAAAAATAGAAGCCACAATGCATTATTTCAATAACATCTAATTAGCTTCCAAGTTACCTCAAAATCAGTCATTGTAATGCTTAGCTTTCTCATCTCTTCAGGTGACCAAGGTTCTTTCCACCACTCTTCAGGGAGTTCCTCCTCTTGCTTTGATAACTCCAATTTCCTATCATCTATGATCCTCTGCATGGCAAGATTACCAGCCTTATTAGCCAAAGCAACCAAGTCAGCGCCAACAAACCCTGGAGTAGCCTTGGCTATTTTTATCAAATCAAAATCACCAGCAAGCTTAAGATTTTGTGTCAATATAGAAAGTATCTCTAGTCTTGCATGTTCATTAGGAACTCCTAATGCAATCTCTCTATCAAATCTTCCAGGCCTTCTCAATGCACTGTCAACTGCATCTGGCCTATTTGTTGCTCCAATGACAAGAACATATCCAGATGGCTTATCATCAACTTCAGTATCTGAAAGCTTACCACTGGGCTTCACAAGGCTATGGGACTCATCCATACAAGTCAGCAATTGAGTTACTATTCGTCGCTCCATTTCTCTCTGTAAATTTTCTCTCTTTGAAGCAATTGCGTCAATTTCATCAATGAACACTATTGATGGAGCGGTTCTATACGCTTTTGCAAAAAGATCACGGATGTTCTCCTCAGATGCACCTATATATAAAAATCATAACTAATAATGTTACTCTAAAAATAACAAAGCACATATATATAGGTGGCAAAAATTGGATAAAAGAGAGACGAGCGGCAAGGCAGGATCGAAATATGTTCAAACAAAAACAGYAAAAAAAATTAAATTAGCACACCTTTCAAAAGCAAAGGTCACAAAAGGCATATGGAAACATGTAACATGTAACTTGTAACTTATAGTTACCATAGATACGGTGCAGTGTGATGCAATTCTTATGTTTTCCTACATAACTCATTCTACACAATTCAATTGACAATCGCCCAGGTTCAGAGGAAGTATTTCTTCATATGTCTCACCAAACAACCAATWAATTAGTAAAATAAGACGATGGTGAGTATAGGAGAGAAAAGTGAAGAGATTGAAGAATCATACCAGAMACACCAGAGACGACTTCAGTAGCGGAAATCTGATAAAAAGGAACACCAGTCTCATTGGCAATGGCACGGGCTAATTGAGTTTTGCCACAACCAGGAGGACCATGAAGCAAAATCCCAGACATGGGTTTGACTCCCAAGTACTGAGGCAGTTGTGGGTGGTAAAGTGGCACCATCACTTCCATCATCACTTCATCCAACACTTTCTTCATCCCCCCTAAATCCTTAAACCTGGGACCTCCTCCTCCTCCTTTGCCCTTCAATTCCCCCTCCTGTAACACCTCGCTCGCGCTCTTTTCTCCTCCGCCGAACCCGGCATTCGCAGCCGCAGAAGTTATCTTCTTCTCCCCCCTCACGTCCTCTACTTCTACATTCCTCTCCTCGGCAACTGCCTTCTCCTTGGGTTTCGATTTAACATCCCCATACCCCGCCCTGAGCATGGTCTTCATCAAGTCGAATTCGGGCTTCASTTCCTCCCRATAAARCGCGTCCTCCGAAGTCGAAACCGAGGTCTCGGAATCCAAATCATTAGTGGGTCTCCTCCTCCTCAACGCTTGGAGGTGGGCATTCTRTCTCCTCRGCAGCCTCCTCTCTTTATCGTCYTCCTCKACCTGCCTTTGCTTCTTCCGCAGAGGACTCCGGAGCTCCGAGGACTCGCCTTCCTCGTCGTCATCTTCAGCGCCATCGTCTTCGTTGGAAGGACGGCGAGAGTTGTGGAGGATTTGTCTGATTTTAGTGCGGAAAGGGATGAGTTTGTAGTGCTTGTAGTCGGGGTAAGCGGAATAGAGATGCTCGGCTATGTCGTCGGAAGAAAGGTGGGTGATTTTACAGGACTCGATTCGACGGTGTATGATAGCGGGTGATAGAGTTGATTGTCGTCGAGGGTTGCCTCCGCTTCCTCTTCTACCACCCATCTTTCCCACTCTCTCCTCAAACAGGCGGCCAATTAATCCAAGGTTAACTGTAAGTCTGTAACCAAACAAATTTATGTCACGTGTTCACTTAACTGAACAAATAAATATTAGGGAAAATGGGGGATAAATACCTAATTTCAGATTTGTTTTACGAAGTACTTCTTTTGTATAAAAAAAAAATTCAATTTTTTCCATTTTTGGCAATATCACAWATTCACAATAAATGCAACTTTGGTTTTTTTTCCATTTATAGTATAAAAAAGGGGTTGAAGACCTTGAAATTACCAAATTACCCTTATTATTTTTGTATTATGTTGCCGTTAATATGTTATTAGTCTTAATAATTCTAATCAAATTGGGACAATTACCACTCATTACTCCCTCCTTATTTAATTCTTCCCACCAACCAATTTGGCCCATCCAACCCAAAAAATCAAAAACCCCCAAATTCATCCCCTCTATTCATCATATTCTTTCTCTATTAGATCTTGTGTAATTTTCATCCTCTTCTTTGATTTCTCTGTTTTTCCATCTTCGTCTTTCGAATCCAAAATGTTGGATTTGACCCCCTTGTACGATGCAATGGATCCTGATGAACCGTTTGAGGAAGTTATATTCCTCAACGATGTTATTGATGGCATTGAAATGGGTCACACCTACCCTTGGCGTTTGTACGAATCTGGTGATAAGGAGAGGAAATTATCTCACGTTGCATACATCGCTTTGGGAAAGGTTCTTAGGAAGTTGAATAACTCATATCTGTGCTACAGGAAGTACAGGAAGAATGATGTGATTGAAAAGATTAAGGATAAGAAGAGGGCTGAGGATGAGGGAGTTCAGGGTCAAAAGCGCAAGGTTAGGTTTGTGGGTGACTGTTCTAAGGGTAAGGACATAGTGGTTGACGTTGAGAGTGAGACTGACAGTGAGGAAGAGGAATTAGGGTTGGGGAAGGGAGTGGACATTATTCATGGTTATGAGTGTGAGCAATTTGCGGAAGCCAACTGAGCCTATTGTCATCAGTGACGATGAAGGTGAGAGGAGGCAGGAGGTTGAGGGAGTGGAGGTGGGCCATAATTTGGTTGAGGTGGCTGAGAGAAAATGTAAGGGGAAGGGTAAGCTACATGTTGATTATGTTATTAAGCCCATTGGTGAGATTGGTGGGCATCATTTGGTGAATGTGAAAGAGTGTAAGAGGGTGGTTGTTTGTGGGCGATTTTTGATCCTGTAGGCTATGAGAAGTTAGGGAAGGCCAAAAAGCCAAAAACAGAGGCTAAACTACCCCCACTACCACCACGACGGTCTTTAAGGAACAGGGTTGTGAAGCATGAACTTGTTGAGGATGGTGGCTCTCATCAACTACTGGAATCCGTCACTATGGTTCTGTTTATTTTACCCAGTTCTCCTTTACTTTATTGGTTGTCGATGAGACACTTGCTGTATCTCGTTTGTGTGCGTCTTCAATATACCGAGGATGATGAGATAGGTAGACCTTCTAGTCCCAATTTAAGAGTCCATTTGCCGGCTTAAGTTTAACTTGTAATTTTTTTGTTTGCAACAGAAGCCAYTTCAAAGCTCTCACTGAAACAACTACGATTAGTTACTGGCGTGAAGATGGACCCATCTCTCAAAGTTGCCTGTCTCAAGAGCTTGAGGGAAAAGAACAATGACACTTTAGTAAGCTTACAACTTTTGATTTCTGTTACTCACTTTACAGGATGATTCTTGCCTTTTGGCTCCTTGTCGTCTTACCATAGTTGGGGTTCTAACTTATTGCCTTTGTTTATACAAAACCGCAGCAAGGCCTCAAACTACCTCATTCGTCCTCCTTCCATCAAAGTGCCAACTTCGGCACCTAAAGGTGCCAGCGGCAAGACTATCGGCATCACTATAGGTTGAGAACCCCTGCACCTCAACTTCGGGTGTCACGCCTATTGGAATTCCATCTTTTGGGGCCAAACTTATGGTACCCCGGCTTCCTCGAGACCCAACATCACAATCTCAGGGAGCCATAAAAATAATACCCTGACATCTTCTAAGGTTTCCGGTAGAGAAAAAGAGACCTCTGGTAGGTCTAAAAGAGAAGACTATCATATCTTCTCAAAGGTTTCCCGCTCAGAATGAGCTAATGAGACCCTCATTTTTAAAACTTCCAAAAAATTCTTGGTTCACTATTGGAGCCGATGGTAAGACTCCRTGACTACCATGTTTTTTTTGAAGTCTTCTRAACTTTTTATTTGGTAGATGTCGGCGTCATCAATCCGCCTACTAACGTTCAAGACTTCGAGCCTTTGTTGGAGGATTTATGCTAAGTATAATTTCTGAGCAAAACAATAAAGTACGAATTAGCAAAATATGCTAAGTACAATTTATATGCCATAGAAGATATTTCCATAATATTAAATAATCCATATCTTACCAATAGGAAAATTTCAAAAAAAAAAAAACTTCCATACAAAATATTTTTCAATATAAAATAATCTTTCCATAAAATAGAATTTTCCAAAAACCAATTTTCCATATAACCACTTTCCAACTTCAAGTCATATAAAATATAGTAATAAAATATAATAAGATTTGCTTTCCAAAAATATAAAACATCAATAATTGAAACCTTCCAAAATCCAATATCCACCACCTAAGTGTGCACACCCCTCAAGTTAGTAAGTCCCTTTCGTAGTCTATTCTTGAGGAAAAACTAGACCATACAAAGTAGGGGTGAGTGAAACTAGGCACTCGGTCAATTTTGGTGGACCCAATACTGGACTCGGACCCGATAGGTCCCAAATTTTCGGAACTAAAACCGGACTCGATTAAACCGGTTCCTAGTTTTTTTTTTGGAAACGAAACTGGACCTAGTGGGAACCGGTTCCGGAACCAGGTTCCCGGTTCCCTCATTATGTTTTTGATTTATTTACTTCCTCCGTATCTTTTTAATTGCAACAAACAAAAGTTCACGCATTTCGAGGTTGAGATTTAACAATGTAAACGAGCAAATTAATCAAAATAATTTTAACACAATTAAGTTATAATCTCAATCTTCATTTTGTTAAAATTATTTTGAATAATTTACTTGTTACATTGTTAAATCTTAACCTCGAAATGCGTGAAATTTTGTTTGTTGCAATTAAAATGATACGGAAGAAGTATATACTCCGTAAGATGATTTTGAAAAGAAAATAAAACTTGAGTGGCTTAATTAACGAGAAATATTTACACACTCTCATAGTTTAATACATATTACCATACTTCCTCCGTTTTTTTTTTGCTCGCTAAACATTGACAAAAAAAAAAAAAGAAATAGTTTTTTTTTTTCAAAATGTAGCAAATAAAAATATGGAAAAAGAATTTTTTATAATTATAATAATAAATTTATGTTATAATACCATATGCTATTAAATATATCTTCACTAATATTTTAAAAATTATATCTAAATAGGAAATTACAAATAACTTAAAACAAAAATAAGCACTTTTTCATTGGAACCGAGTATCCACTTTTTTGTTRAGCCCTAATACAAATGTCATAGTCCCATCAACCCAAATCCACCAAGTGGGACTTCATATAATAATAATAATAATAATAATAATAATAATAATAATAATAATAATAATAATAATAATAATAATAATAATAATAATATAATATTAGCATGAAAGCTCTCCATCAAAAATACCAAAATCTTTGTAAATATTTTTTCATAAAATTAATTTTCAATAAATATATTCAATAAATCCATACTTTTATTTTCAAAATTTTCTTAAACATATTTTTTCTTGAAATCAATAATATCACACAATATAATTTCAAAAAACCCTTTTGCAAAATAATTCAATTCTTTGAAACAAAATATTCGCCACATAATTAAATACGCTTTCATACAAAATTATTCATAAACATTAAAACTGCTGTAGCAAGTAATTTGGGATACGTGTCCTGGCTACAATATTCCCTAGCTCTGGGTTGAGAGAGGGTGGAGCTTCCCTTCATACTACCTCTAGAAGCTGACCTTCTATTGACAATTGGATGTCTCTTGGCTATCTCCGATCTATTGGCCAACGGTTGTCGCTGCTGTCCCACCACTCTGAAGAGCTGTTGGTCCGTAGCACCTTACAAAGGAAAAATCCTATTTGGATTATCTCCCCTCCGATGCTTAAGTAAGTTTGGAGTTAGGGAAATAAAATTGCCAAGCTAGAGAGAGAAAGTGGTGAGAGATGCTCTCAAGTGGTTGGAAGTTATGCAATAAATGCTAAGAGAATGTAGGTGCCATTATGGTGGTTTTGGGGGTATTTATAGGCAATCCCTCAAAAACCAAGACATCCTTTGGATGGGTGACACTTGTCATCCATCCGTGCCTCCGTGCATTCCTTACTACCATTTAAGTGTAGAGACGTCGGTTCTCCGTCCCGTTTCGGTCCGGATTAATTTAAACAATAGTGTTTGCCACGTGGATCGTTTTGACCCAAAATTTGGAGGACACGTGGGCTAGGATTTTCCGTMCCACATCATTTGCTCCTCAAAGACCCTCTAAATCATTGGATTTATAGGGTGMTTGATCTTGGTTATACATTAATTTACACTTTGTAAATGAACCTTAAATCAAATAGTTTCTCTCTTTTTTTGCCTTGGGAAGTGTGCCCTCGTGAGTGATGAATGGCTAGGCGAAGAATTCCAATCGCCCATCTCGAATTTCGCATGGCAGCAGCATCCCAGGTGTCAAATTACCCTACCCGCTCAATTCCCTTCTCCAATTCAAATTTCGAAAAGAAGGGGGAAGAGGTTCGTTGGAACTGGGGTATAAACACCCCTGAAGGAGAGAGAAAGGGACTCTTTTAGCTCTTCTTTCTCGCTAAAAAATCACCATCGCTTCGSACTTCTCTCCCCACTCTTCGCACATTTTCAAGCTTCCGCGACAACTCAGGTTCGCAGTTAGCAACTTCCTGCTTCGCAGGTCGCAGTTTTCCACGGTTCGCAGTTTTCTTTCAGATCTTCTTCGACACTTCATCGTCTTCCCACTTCAGGTACTTCTCGCACCTTCCAAGGGTAAGGGRGAGGACGAGGCAGAATATGAAAAGGACCCCTTGGCATGGATTGCCAAGAATAAACTTCAAGAAGAGGAAGAGTCCTCAAAGGACGAGGACAAGGACAAGGACAATCCTTCGTCGACCATTGTGCGAAAGGCTTAGAGGGCCGCACTTTTACAGTTCCAGCATATCTACGCACCTCACATCYGCTTCGTCTCGCCTGAAGTCGAGGAGAGGTTTATGATCCCTGCTGAGGGGACTGCGATAACCCAAACAACAGAAAACACCTTCGTAGTTTACAAGGCGGTGGTGGACATGGGTCTTCGCTTCCCTTTGCATTCTTTTATAATAAATTTGCTGAAGGCCTATGGCATAGGCCTTGCACAACTGACACCGCAGTCCTGGTGTCACATACTAGGATATATGGCCACCTGTAAGGTGAAGGGCTGGCCATGCAAGACTGATGTCTTCCTTCGCATGCATCTGATTTCCAAGAATAGTAGATGTCAYGCTGGTTGGTTTTAACTCCAACAGAAGGGGAAGTACAAGACCTCGCTGGACAAGCCGAATAAAGTGTACAATTGGAAGAATGACTTCTTCCTCGTGCACACAGACAACACCCCTCTCGCAAAAATCCTCTTAGCTTGGACCTCGCACTAGAATTCATATAAAGAGAGTGAGTTGGGTGCGAGAACCCCCATTGTTGTACAGCAGCTAGAATACTTCGAGACTGTGGAGTACAAATATAGGACCTTGAATCACAAGCCACGGTCCCAAAAAACTGGCTTCCCACTCTTGAGTGTTTCTATAATAGAGACTTCATGCAAGCCTTTGATCTCGCAGGTGGTCGCCGAATAGGGAAAGAGCAAAGAGGTAGACTTTCAACTTCCTCATTATTATTTTTGTCTGGATTTTTCTAACCAAGTGTTTCTTCTCGCAGATTCTTCCTTCGCACAYCTGCCCAGTCATTTGAACGGGACGATGTCGAGCGAAGATTTCCAAGCTTTCTCYGCCGCCTGATGGTTGAAGTCCCTTACAGAGAAAAATGCCTTTCATCGGGTAAGTTGCTACTCTCGCACTTTATTTGCTATCCTTCGCATGAAAAGTTTTCTCAAATGCGAAGGTAATAGATTTGCGTCTCGCATGAATATTTGCTCGAATTCGAATGCGAGGCACAAGTTGACCTTTCTTCTTATCTTGCGATGTTCCTCACTTAAACTTTCCTATCCATTTGCAGAAGTTAGAGAAGCCTTCCGARATTCTGAAGACTGCGAGGTCCGTTGCCTCGAAGAAGGACCAGTCTTCGAAGTCTGCTCACAAGGCAGACGACAAGAAAAATCTTCTCAGTACCAAGTGTTGAAGAGGACACCCAACTCGCGGGGCGAGGAGAAAGATAAGACCAAATCTTCCTCGCGAGGCGAGGAGAAAGAGACAACAAAACATTCCTCGCAGAGCGAGGAGAGAGATCAAATAAAACACTCCTCGCGTAGTGGGGAGAAAAGCAAATCCAAACACTCTTCGCGAAGCGGGGAGAAGAGATCAGAACATAAATCTCCCTCGCAATTTGTGGGGAAGTCTAAGGCACCCCGGGAGCCTGCGAAGCCCGGGGTGAAAATAAGCGAGCCCTTTGTGGGCCACAAGAGAGGAACCACTGAGGTGGTTGGCAAAGGCAAGGGCTTCGAAGTGCTTGTGGAAAAGCCAAAGCGTTCAAGGCCAACTCCTCCAGCGCCTAAGGGGAACTCGTCGCACTCTGCTCAGGTGGGCGAGAAGAGGCCTCCCTCGCCTACCCTGTCTGAGCCATCTYCGAAGAAGCATCACACTACAGGTACATCTAGCTTACATTGCAGTTCAATTTTGGGTCCAAATGCTCATCCCATTGAGGTTCGCATCTTTAACAAGTATGGACTAGATCCTGCTTTGTTTAGGCCGCGAACCCCTAGTGGGTCGCAGTCTCTAGAGGTGACATATCAAAGGAGATCAAAGACCTCGCATGATTCTCCTCTCTCATGGCCTCGCCTTCTTGATCCTCATGGTTGGTCTGACTCAGATACCATTCCATATGTGTCAGGTGATGCTGATGGTGATTCTCCAACATTCGAGCAGACTTTTGTGGATGTGTCTGCGATGGGCGAGGTCACCAAGACTCAAGACAAGCATCCTTCTCCAATTCCTACTATTGAGGAGCTCGAGGAGCTTCGCAAGRGGGCAAAGACCCTCAAATTCTTCCCTTCAGAATTCAGCTATGTGGGGGACCTCGACCAAATTAATTTTGATGAGCTGCTGGCTAACCCAAACGTCGAGCCCCCACTGATTTCCACTCCTCTGAAGAGGCCAAACCACAGTACCAATCACTGAGGGTGACGACCTGGTACAGGTTTGGACAGTTTTGTGAGAACATCCTTCGCTGGTTACTGCCCTCGCAGTTGATACTCTCGAGGATGAGAAATGGCTGGAGGTGGATGAGGTCGTCGACTATTCTTCTCACAAGTTCAGTGCAGAATAGAAGAAGAAGATAGTGGGCGACAGGGTCCGCTGTGCGAGCAAAGAATACAAGGAAAGCCTCGCAGGCTATGAGGCTGGATCTTGTGGATGAGCGATGAGTGGGCTCGCCGATGTAAGTTCCTTCACTTCAACTCAATTTTTGTTTAAGTATGAACTTTCGCACCTTCCATTTAAGATCTYACATTGCTTTGGCACTTTCTTTCAAGTGATGATGCGGCTGGATGGTGTCGCCAAGGCCATGCGAAAGGCTAACCGCGAGGCCAAACACAAGGAGCTATTGTACCAAGAGTCCTTGGAGTACCTCTCACAGRAGACTTTGGTAATGAAGGTCGATGACGCAGAGGCCACTTATACTCTTAGCCACAGTCTGAATGCAGTAAAAGCTGTCTATCGCAAATCACTAGAGGGCTACCACTCCCTTCTCACAAAGCATTATGCTTTGGCCAAACATGTGGCCAAGTCAGCTAAGCAAGAGGAGGAGCGAGTCAGCAAAGTTGTTCCTAAGCGAGCTGAACAAGAAGTTGCTGCGAAGCTTGCTGAAGCAATGCCTCAAGTCGAGGAGGAGGCAAGGCAAGGGCTGAGGCTAAAGTTCAAGATGAACTGGCGAACCTTTGCTTCATTGCTGAAGAACAAGACCGAGAGCTCGCAGAGCTGAATAAGAATCAAAAAATCAAGTTCGCCGAGGCTAAAAACTCAAGCATTGAGGAAATGCGAACTTTGATGGAGTAGGCCTGACATCTCTTTCCTACAAAGAAGAGTTATCCCTTTCGCTGCTTCGAGGAGAACTAGACTACATAGAAAATGTCAACATCATTCAGAAGATGCCTGACACACTAGAAGAGCCAAGGCCTCCCATTCAAGAGAAGAACTTTGCATATGTCTACATCGACACTGAACATTCGACAGACTCTGCATTCTCCTCTAATTCTTCTTCAGATGGCGAGGACCAGCCTCGCCAAGATGGCAGCAGCAGCGGTGGCGATGGCGAGGAGGAGGAAGCCATAAATGATGAAGGCYATGTTGATMCTGCCAAGGATGGCGACAATGTAGATCAAGATGAGCACATCGACATCGAAAACATGAATGATGCGGATGATGCTGATGTTCGCACCCGATGACTTCTCCTCTCTTTGCATTTTGTTCAACTTAGCTTAGTAATGTTGTATTGTTGTTTTCCTGATTTGTAAAAGTACTAGGCCTCGCAAAACAATTATTTTTGATAAGAAAGCTCTGTAATTTCACTTTCCAACCAATTTAATAGAAGCTTTATTGCCATCACTAAAAGATTTCAAATCCAGTATCTCYTAGTTTTTCTTGCTTTTTTGCATTCGGACTTTGCACTTCCTACTACTTAGGTACACTTGCCCCTGTAGTGCATGAGTCCTTTGTTGGTCGCATGGACTACACTCATTACCAAATGTGT
>SNQN01005303.1:6135-41458 GCA_008642245.1 Bassia scoparia | reverse complement strand
GCACTCAAATCCTAATTTGTATTTTTTAAGAAATTACTGTACAAAAATTAAAACATAAATTGTTGCACTTGGTAGTAGATCAACTAACAAATACATTTTCTAAAAAATAAATTGTGAATAAAATTTTGACAACATGCAAATTAAAACCAAGCCCAAACTAAAAGTGAACACTGGAATCGCACAACACCAATATTCAACCAACTCCCCCAACGAACTTCTCTTCTTCCTCGTCTTCTCCGCCTTCTCCCCCTTCTTCTTCTCCTTCTCTGTTTCACATCACACTTCCCCTCTCTCTCATTCTCACTCCTCACTCTTTCTCTCTCCTCCAAAAAAACCAACCTTTCATTCCTTGATTGAGCAATCATCAATGGCGTCGTCATTGACAAGACTACCCCTGCCAAACTCAATCTCATCATCCTCGTCACTCTCCACACCCTCTCCCCTTCAATGGAGGCGCATACCGTCTACTGCGCTGCCGCCCAAGTCCCGCCGTAGGCCCGCCCAGATATGCGCCAAAATCCGGGAGATCTTCATGCCGGCATTGAGCTCCACCATGACTGAGGGCAAGATCGTGTCGTGGTCGAAATCGGAGGGCGATGTTCTCAAGAAAGGCGAATCGGTCGTCGTGGTTGAGTCCGATAAGGCTGATATGGATGTTGAGACGTTTTATGATGGAATTCTTGCTGCCATTGTTGTTCCTGAGGGTGAGTCTGCTCCTGTTGGTGCTCCGATTGGATTGTTGGCTGAGTCTCAGGAGGAGGTTGCTGAGGCKAAAGCCAGAGCCGAGAATTCGGAGTCGAAATCCGAAACGAAGGCTGATCCTCCTGTCGTTGCTGCTGTTCCTGCGGAGGTGACTAACTCCGCAGCAGCAGCGCCGCCTGCAGTTCATGCGCCGGTTACGGAAGGTGGAAGGAAAGGCGTGGCGACGCCTTTTGCCAAGAAGTTGGCGAAGCAGCATAAGGTGGACTTGAGCTCGGTCAGTGGGACTGGGCCGTATGGGAGGATCACGCCGGAGGATGTCGAGAAGGCGGCCGGCATTGTGAAGCCTAAGGCGCAGGCTGCCACAGCAGCAGCAGCAGCAGCACCTCCTCCTGCTGCTTCTGCGCCTGCGCCTGCCAAGGTTGCTGGTGGTAATTTTGCTGAAATTGAGGGGTCATCTGTGGTGCCATTTACTACAATGCAGGCGGCAGTTGCCAAGAATATGATGGAGAGTTTGTCAGTGCCGACTTTTCGAGTGGGGTATCCTGTTGTCACTGATGCGCTTGATGCTCTTTATGACAAGGTACATTCACTGCAAATATGATCAAATTTGGAAAATGATGCATTTTTTAACTATTGGCGTGTGATTATTTCTGTKATCAGGTGAAGAAGAAGGGTGTAACAATGACAGCTTTGTTGGCGAAAGCGACAGCAATGGCGCTTGTTCAGCATCCTGTGGTGAATACTACATGCAAGGATGGGAAGAGCTTTACTTATAACAGCAATATTAACATTGCTGTTGCAGTGGCAATCAATGGTGGATTGATCACCCCTGTATTGCAGGATGCAGACAAGGTATGTGCAGCTTCGAAAGCTTATGTTATATGATTCTTAATTGGAATTTGGAATAATGAATGTGTTAGTCACAGAGGATTGAGTGTCTGATAATTCTGCATAGGCTATTTCATTTGTGGATATTTGATTAAGTGGAATTGGATGCTTTATTGTTATTACAAAATTGGTGGTTGTTATGATAATTTTGTGCAGTTGGATCTTTACTTGTTATCACAAAAATGGAAAGAATTGGTAGAGAAGGCCCGTGCCAAACAATTGCAACCTCAGGAGTACAATTCAGGTTTGAGATATATGATTTGGTAGTTGTATGTGCTGTGTACATTTTTAGTGTGAACGAATGTATACAGTGAACTGAAGTTATGCCTGATTATGATTGATGCTAGGTACCTTTACCCTATCCAATTTGGGCATGTTTGGAGTAGATAGATTCGACGCCATTCTTCCTCCAGGCCAGGTTAGTCATTGGATTTAACTTTCTTCCTACTGATCGTTGTTGAATTCAATGCCTTCCTTGGTTAACAGTACTTTAAAGTTCTTGTTGTGGAATTTGAAAGAAAGGATCGGACTTTGTGATAAAATGCTGCTCACTCATTTGTATGTGTTCAGGGAGCCATTATGGCTGTTGGAGCATCAAAGCCTACTGTTGCTGCTGATGCCGATGGTTTCTTCTCAGTAAAGAACAAAATGCTGGTGAGTTTCCTTCCTTAAGACACTTGATTATTGTTAATTCAGCTTAGCATATGAACATAGATGTTTAGTTTAGCATATGAGCATCAAAGCATACAAGTGTGTGGAACTAGTTTAGCTTTATGTAARTAAACGTAGATGWTGCTATCTTTGGCACGACATTGCTTCAAATCTTTTCRTAGTTTTTTAACTTCAGTTGTGAGTAAATGAGSTATATGAATTCCGCTTAGATTTTTTGAAGCGCCAAAAGACATGATAAGTGTGGGATACTCCCCTTGGCTTCCTTGACATGGCACAGAAGTTGCCTCTATCTGTATGACAAAAAGGTCAGATGAACCATTTTAAAAAAAGAAAGTAAAATAATTGCATATGGACTTACATAAGATCAATATGGGCCGAAAATTTTCCTCATGGGCTACTATAGACGTCTTGCGTGAATTTATTTGCTGTTACTTACATTAGCAATTTGTGGCTGTTTATTTGTCATTTGTATTTTTGCTTTGTTTGAGCTGAGAGGGTTTTGTGTGTATTGGAGATTATGAGGAGGACAGGGCTTTGATCYCMTGTGTATAAATCCTACTCAAAGTGTGATCAGTAWTAAAGGGCTTCTGAAAGGAGCTTGTAGATTCAATATAGGTTTTGGTGAGTTATCATGAGTACTAACTCAGGACTTTTTCTTAGACAACTATATTGCCTAAAGGTGGTTTAACCCTCATCTTGAGGCATATTTGTCCCACTTCAGTTGTGCTTAAAATCTATTCTTATGCCCAATGCCCCTGGTTATGTCTAAACTTTATAATAGCCCAAGCCAACTTCTACGTGATGAAGTATCTCTAAGGCTAAGAATCTTCTCAGGATTTAGTTGAATCACAAAATTTTTCTTATTGTTTCCATGTTCATTAGATAATAGTTCTATGTGAATTCGGGTTGCTTGCTACTTGCTATTTAGCCTTTACAGAGGCTGACGGATTGCTATGATGGTATCACATATTGATTATGTAGAAAGTCTATGAATAAATATTACTTAGTTCGCATATATCTATTTGGATTTTGTGTCATTCTACTTCAGGTCAACTGATCATATGAAATTTTTTCACGTATTTTTAAGTCTATGACAGAACATAGTATAGCCTTAATGACTGTGTGCTGGTGGATGGATTCCTTGTGTTTAATGCTTTGAATGTTAGTTGTGAGTATGAGGGAAGTGAATGGACATGGGATTTGTTCAAGAATATTAGGGTGGATGTAACCATAGTAGTATGGTGTTTGGTCTTATCTTTTTATTCAAATGAAGTCTGCTAATTAAGTAATCATGATTATCGTCTTTTATTGTCTCTATCGGCCTAGGTCTTTTTAAAAGCCTCACGAGGAGCTAGGCAAAACAATTACCGCTACGTGTCTTGGTGGATCAGCACTTAGCTGATCCCGTCCGCTGTTGTCTATGCCACAGTTCTAGTAGGCAAGCTTCTTCAAACATTTTTATCACACACATAATTCGCGCTTTAGTACTTTATAGGCTTATAGTCATGCTGGCTCCATATTCTTTAACTGTATGTGGATTTCGATATGTTTTCCTTGCAACACCATCTGGTGTGCTTGGGTTGCTATTAAAGTATCGGCTATGTGGTACTCCCATTGCGTTTTTTTTTAGATGTTCGCATATGAAATGCAACGGTGTTTAAGAGTTGATTGATTAGGATAAAATGTTGAAGTAAGTTAGTAAAAAAGTTGAGTAGTTAGGTAAAAAGAGTAAAATGTGTAGTGGTGAAATTTTTTTGGGAAAAAGTAATTTTGAGTGAATAGATTGGGTAAAGTAATGAAAGTTGACTTTAGAAAGGAGTAATTCATTAATGTTTGAGTAAATAAAGTAGGTAAAAAGTAAAAAAGTTATTTTTAGATTGGTTTGGAACAATTATTTGAAAACATTCCAAAATKGAAACTRGAACAAYTAMAAAAAATGGAGGGAGTATTAGCATTAGAGGCTCAACAAATAAGATGATTATATTTTGTATGGGATGATTATACAGTATTTGACCCATTTATCTAAATAACTGTATCTGTATGTGTAGGTGAATGTCACAGCTGATCACCGAATCATCTATGGTGCTGATTTGGCTGCCTTCCTCCAGACCTTTTCAAACATCATCCAGAACCCAGACAGTCTAACAATGTAGATCTCAACCCAAAGCTCCTAAGATAACAGAGACAATATCTGCAGCCTTGGAAGTTTATYTTGGACAGGAYGCAGAGGAGCTAATTTCTGTGATACAGATCTAGAGGATTGCCTCGGACCCTCAGTAATTGCGTAGCTATCAGATTCCAGATATGCCTTCAGGAAAAGCACCGTCTTTTTTTTTTCGTGTAGAAATATTAGATTTTTTTGGGTTTTAATAGGATATTTCTGTTCTATCACCATTGGTTCATCATTTTTATATCATTCATATTTCTGAAACTGGACAATAGCCATTGAAGTTGAGGRTTTCTTGTAATTTAGGTGAGAGTTTGTGTTTCCTAATCCAGTGCAATCGATGTCTCATTGCTCGATTAGTTGATTAGTGTCACATTGGGATGAAAACATGCACGCTGAGATTCGATTGTAAAATAAGTTTATTAAGAATTAGTATCAGCCCTACTTTGCAAACCAATTATACTTGCCATTCTAGTTTTAATTTTACCCAGCTTCATCACTCAACTCGTACTCTGTCATATTGCCACTCCATCTTCTCAGGGAGGCGGAGAGGAGACGGCSCAGTGCCTTTAATCTAATTGAAACAGTTTTCTGCTGATCACAATCTGATTTCAAGTGATTAAAAAATCTWTAATTTCTGTTTGAAATTGTAATTTTACCAGTTGAAACAAAATATAAAATCACCAATTAACAGAAMMGGCAACTAAACAATTGTTGGCTAAAKGCCTGATCTGACAGTGAAACAAACTGYTGCATATCCAAATCGTTAAACAGTTTTAAAGGAAAACATCTGCCTCAAAAATATTTACATTTTTTCGACGATATGCTATGTAAGAACTCCAAATACAGTATAATCATGCCATGGAGATATGGGACTATGACATTTGTATGTCAAGTATATCAGGAGACRGAGTTGAAATAAAATCAGTAAATGTATATCAACACAAAGTGTATATACAGACATTTGTATCACATTCCGGTAGCAGTAAGCTTACCTACAAAAAATTGCTCTTACACATCATCTAATCAAATCTATTATCCTTAATTTCTCCATGAAAGTATAGTAATTTCAATGGGCCTCAATGAGATGGGAGAAAAAATTCCCGCTGAAGAGGGGCTGGACACTATGTATAATCTAACAAAATCATCGATGAAATTATGTTAGTTCTATAAATCCATCCATCACCTCGATCACTCAAACAACAATAGTGAACCGGGCAGTAATTTTTCRCAGCTGTTTTGAAGAATGACCTCTGATACATTTTCACCAATCTAGYTTAATATTTCTCGAAATGTAGAGCTTGTCGATGTACTTTATGATTGGATCTACAGCTTTCATATACCGTTTCATTCTGAATCCTGCTGATTCATCTGGAAAGATAAACGACAACATATGAGACTCTAGTTATCTCTAGACCACCTTGCAGGAATGCAGGCGAAAGGAGTTTACATCGGCTAGGACATAAATGATAATTACAACATAACAAAGGTAACTGCAGAACTTCTTCTAAGCTTGGAAGTACTGAAACACAACAGTTTACAGCACGAAAATACAGTTTGTGGCGCGAAAGAATAATGGAAACAGACATTGTTTATGGCTTGCTGAAATAGATAAYCTAACCTGTTTCTTTCAGGCTAGCAAGAAGCTGGTCCCTCGACGGAAGAGCATACATTCCAGCAGCAGCTGCTGCCCTAACAGCCCATGAATGGTACGGGGCACATGTCTGTGCATAAGCCGAGGAAGCCGCATCTCTTAAAGAGCAGTCACTGGAAAAATTAACACACCTGATAAATCTCTGATTCAGAGGCTGTTAGCTGCAAGAGTAACATTASAATCTGATTCCGAGTAACAGTAACGACTGACTTATTTCCGTAAATGTGATTTATCAATACAGGAAACAACAAGTAATGGGAGTAAGGGAACGAAAACATACTAAGTGGCCAAGAACTGCTCGAATAATGCCCTGATGAGGTCCAGACCCTGTCTAACTCTGCGCAARTTTCGCGAAAGACTTCCAGGACAYTTCACACTGTTGTTCTGCACATCAACGTCCAGTACGTTGTGTAAGGTGGGATATATCTTCGATGCTTCAGAGAGGCCGCGTACCTGAACAAGTTCACCACTAGAGTCTATAAATTTTTACCCTTTCGCCTCAACAATTACTTACAAACAACTCTAATACTGTGTACAACATCAACTTTACGCCAAAAAAATGTCAAAGAAGCGATGACTTGGGATTGATTAAAATTACATACATTGAAGATCATCAACGGTGTAAGAAAACGTACTCTATACAATATATCAAAGAAAACGTACACATATTATGATCTCAATTTGAAATTTGACCCAAATAATAATACAAAGTCATGTCCTAGAAAGTTCATGTCCAAATAAATAAATAAATAATTAAACAAAATAAAGGAAAAAGCTAAATGTAGCCCCAATGGTCGATTATAAGAAACTAAAAGTGAAAATAACATGCAATACTTAATCATTTATTGCATCGATTATTGTATTATTTTGTTTCGATTTAACAACTAATTTCCATTTAAAGTAATATATTTATTTATATTTTAGGATTGCATTTATCATAATCCTAAAATAAAAAGTAAAATAAAATTCAAGGGAAAATGGAGGGTCACTAAGAAGAGGTTAATAAAAAATGATACACAAATCACGCACTTTTTAAAATTTAGAATCCATTCCTCAACATTTTAATATGCATATTCAATTAATATCGTGTTGTCATAAATTCGAGTCAACGACTTACAATTCATACAATTCTATGATAATTTAAAACCCCAAGAAACATCCTTAATAAATAATCAAATCCATGAAAATAGAAATCAGCCACCTACAGAGAACTAATTATTAACCAACACCAACAAAAAACAATACTTCAAAAAAAAAAAAAAAACAACCAATAACACAATAGTTAAACACGCTCAAATACGTTAAACATGTTCACATTTCCTGATGTTTCTGTTTTATTTTCAAAACTTATGTAATATATAATAAAAACGAACTGACACCGAAAACGCATCACTCATACAAAACCTTTGACTTTTATGGAAAAATCTACGTCAAGCAACATAGGATGATCTGGTAACATTATATGAATACTGGAAACAAAAACGATTGGAACATCCAGAAGAAGAGAGTACCTTGGCGCAATACATCTAACTCGGCGAATTTAAACCGAGCCCAAGGAGTTGAATAGAAAAGAGGCACTAAGGCACAAAGAATCACAAATGCCTTCAAGGAAGAGGTTCTGTTTGCCATTCGGAATTAGGTGTCAGCAAATCCTCAAACGCCTCGGTAATCGCCGGACACGGCCACGTTAGTTGCATTTGCATTCTCCGTACGCCATTTAAAAGAACATCAAACGTTTCCCTGCCTGTTGTACTCTAGAAATGAAGAGGACTACCCTCTCATTTCTTCCATTTCTTTTATTGATCAAGAGAAAAACAAGGAACCGAATGAAAAAAGTTCCCAAATGAATTACTTTAGCAAACCGAATATTATAATTATTAATCGATATAATCCATGCTCGGTTGAAGGGTGGGGTTAGTTGGAAACTACCTCAACCGTGGCTATTTACACGTTGAACTTTTGAGTCCAAATTATAGGACACTCTCCATTGGCGTTTTAATAATTTCCTCTCTTGTTTCCCCTAAACATGGCTAAATAAAAAGAACAAAAAATGCTACGAGTCAATATAATAAACATAAAGAGAAAGTCATTTGAAACTTGAATTTGAGAAAAAAGACAAAATATTTAGGCTTAAATCTTCATTGTAAGGTTATTTGTTAATGACAAGTATAGGTACATCGGATACACAATAAATTTTATTTGCATCAGATTATAGTGACCCTTTTAGAATATAGTAATCCTTAATTATGCATACTGATGCATACAAACTTCTGTTTTTTTATAATGATACGCATGCATATTATGATCAATTGTAATGAAAAAAGAAGTTGTTATCACGTAACACACGGATCTGCAATACCGATATTTCCTACATGTTAGTCATAGCATACATGCCTTGATATATATTGATATTAAAATAGAAAGCCAATTTGTAGGTAATATGAGAGAAGACACACCTACATTAGTGTTCACTACTATAGGTACAATTGTCTAATTATTAACATTGATGAATTTTTTAGAGTAATTTATATATAAATATAATAATATATATATATATATATATATATATATATATATATATATATATATATATATATATATATATATATATAAGGTAAAGTGAACGAAAATAGGGGCTAGGAAAGTCTTCTCTTAAGACTTCGTCCTAGCCTGTCAAAGTTCAGAAAGAAAGAAAACTTAGCATCCATAAATGGATCTATATCCTGGTGAGTGGGGGCAAAATGGCCTAAAGAGGCCAGATAGTCTGCGCACCGGTTACCTTCACGAAAGATATGTTGACAATGGTGGGTGGCAAAGGATCCTAGAAGATTAGTTATGTCATCAATGAGAGTGTGGATTATCCATCGGGTGGAGAATGTACCTCTTAGTATATTGATGACTGTAAGGTTATCACCTTCAACGAGAATGTTGCGAACCCCAAAGGACCTAGCAAGTAAGAGGCCATTGCGAAGTGCCAACTCTTCAGCTACCAATGAAGAGGTCGAACCAAAGGAGTAGGAGCGGGCAGCCAGAACAGAACCTTGATGATCGCGTAGCAGCACCCCGCCCGTCGCCATTTGGCGCAGGACAGAACCATCGAAATTTAGCTTGATAGCATCAGGGGGGTGTCCAAGAAACGAGGACCGAGCGCTTAATAGGGGAGATAGGGGGGTCGGGGGCAGAGGACAAATCCATCGAAAGACGGGTCGACCATTCTGTATAGGATGAGTAGGCACGGAAAAAAGTTCCCAGATGGGAAAAAACGATACTCTGGAAGATGGCAGCATTACGGGATTTTCATATACTCCAAAGGATATAAATAAATTTACATAACCTCAGTATGGAAGTGGAATGGAGGAATCGGATAACGGGAATGAGACCATGGAGCGCTGGTAAGCGACCGAACCATTGGAAGGTCTTGGGGTGCGACCAGAGTGCTAAAACCGACGAACAGTGGAGGAACAAATGGTTATGAGACTCAGGAGCGTTGAGACATAAGGGGCATTCAAGAGGAACTTCTAGATTCCGAAGTGATAAGACGTCCCGCGTGGGCGTACTATGGTGAAGTAGTTGCCACAGAAAGAGCAGAAGCTTCGGGGCAATGGGTAGTTTCCAGATCCATTTGAATTCYCAGGTGACCTGTGGTGTTTCCAGGCCATGTGCAAGCCAAGTTGCCGATTTAAGTGTAAATTTCCCCGATTTGGAGTAGCCCCAACAAGGTTCGTCCAATACCGAAGAAGAAAGGATCGGAATCCCCAGAATATGATGGATAACGTGGTCGGGGACCAGTGTAGTGAGGAAGGGAACGTTCCATGAGTTATCCGGTAAGATGCATTGGTCAATAATAAGGTCTATATTCAGAACCGAGTTGGGGTCAATATCCAGTGTAAGGAGAAGATTTACGGGGAAAACTCAATTATCAAGCCAGAACAAAATATTGGAGCCATTGCCCAATATATATATTTTTGCTTTCATGTGTAAATTTGTCTAAAGAACTATTGTTTAAAACCACTTCATGAGCTTTTTATTAATATGACTTATTCCTTTTGTGTTTTAAAAAACTATTGTTCAAAACCACTTCAATTCCGAATCAAGCTAGTGCTTATAAGTGACATAACATGGATTACAAAACAAGGACATCTTTTTGCATGATATAATCAGATAAAATAAAGAACTCTTGAAATTAGACCAATAGGTCTACTATGTCTCGGGAYCATATTTCTCATTATGGTTCCGGACAAATGTTYATGTYMAAAAATACAAATGTTTATTTTTAGACATGAACATTTGTATTTGAAGATGAACATTTGCATTCGGAGATGAATATTTGAAAATTGACATTTGCATTTGAAAATGAACATTTCTATATTTAGACATGAACATTTGTCCGGACCATACCATAAATCCATAATAAGGAATATGGATCCCGGGAATCAACTAAGAATTTGCGGTTTTTTTTGGTATACGATCTTACTGGGCTTTCAAGCCCAAAGACCAATATCCGAAATTGTGGGCTTCAAGTTCTCCTCAATTAACCTCACAACAACACATTTTCCTTTCTTTAAAATTAATTCCTTTGTTCTTTAAGGAGAAAAAAACATTACAACTTTAAAATGAAGGTTTCCCCTTCTCCTCATCCAGCTATTTATATTGTACAACATAATTATAATTTTTTCACTAGATTTTTTTATTTTATTTTTTTCCTTTTTTACTTAACTAGTTGTGGTAGGGTACAATGATTGGGCCAAAAATGATTCTACACAAGGAGCACAAGTTACCGGCCTCGAGGACTCGAGGAGAGTAGTCTATCTAAGGAAAATTCATCCGATGCCTAAGTTAGTAATAAGTCAGTAGGTAGAGTCGTACTTTCTTACTAATCATAAGGGTAATAATGTAACTCATTTGTTACCCAAACAATTCTTAATTCAAATTTAATTTAAAGTAAAGGTTGTGTAACATCATTGATAAGATATCTTATTCATTTTATACATACATATTATATTGAATGCTACATAATACATTAATAGGGACACCTAATTAACCTAATTACATTGGTGAGTTACATAGCTCTACATCATCATTTCCCATTCCATCATCACTATCTTTCTGATGCACTTTGAACCGGCTTACAGGATAATACCAAGCACAAACTAATAGTACAAGAAATTATAAGAGTTGCATAATTGTGAGTCAACCAATAAAAGTACTCAACCTCCCTTGTTCAAGTTATCATCCGGCAACCAATTGGTCCGTCTTTCGAGCAGTGGAACTTGTGTATCAACGTAACCATGAACGTGCTGAGGTAATTCCCTAGGGAATCGAGGTCCAAAACAAGGCCATCGCGGTGCTCTTCATGCTCTCGGTGCTTGATCGTAGAAAAACTCTAGGTGGCCGATGGACATAAATGCTCGGCCACACCGTGGAGGGAGTACTGGGGCACAGGCAAAGGAACGAAATTGGAATGATTGCGCGAGGCTCGTTCAAGAGGCCGTGCGCCAATGCGACTTGTTTCTCTTCTGTTCAGCAAAACGGCAACAAATGTGGCAAGTATGGATATGACAAAACCCTATGCCCATACGGTGCAGGAAGTTATGCCACGGTCTAGGCCGGTTACTCTACGTGTTAGAGGGATGAAAACGCGGTCATAGAGGCGATTGTGGTTTAGCATGGATGATATTGTGAAGACTGACATCGAACCAGCCGGAATTTGGAAGGATTTGGTTAGGTGTCTATCCATGGTTTTCGTTGTTGGAGGGAAAATGTGCTTTGTTGGGCATAAGCTTGTGTTAGGATGATCCCCGAAGCCCATATGGCCCCATTCGGATAATCGATTTCAGCTCTTCCACCCGGTGGACCGTGTTTAGCTCCATAGGTGTGGTGCTTTCGGGTTGTCTTCTCCGGTCACTATGGCTGCCTTGTCAAGAAATCTACAATAACCAAATACGAAAAATAAAATACACTACTGTGTGCATTATTACTTAATAAAGATAAAAATGCATGCATATTGCGTGCACAATGTATTGTAAAACCTATATTATTGTTACTTTATACTATTAGTATTATTATTGATGAAAACTAATGTTAGGATATATCAAATTTCGTTCTTGACTCAAATATCACAATCATTATTAGAAGAAAGTTCATACATATCAATATGAGTATATGACAATTTTAGCTGTGCTATCGATAATTATGCATGCATGCAGGACAAAAGAATTATATAGCTGTTTTATGACAATAATTGTTTTGTCCTATGCTTAAACATTTTGTTCACTAGTTTAAATTCTTCTTGTATGTTAGTGATGAATATTTGAATTTTCTCTCTACTTGATTGATCAAATCCAAATAATAATTAATGCTTTCTTTGTTCTTAGATTTGATAAGTAGTCTAATTTGATTAGTAAGCCATACCCATGTCGGATCAACTTAGTTGATTATTATTATTATTATTCACATGCGAGTTTATATCGTACGGGTGATCATGTTGAGTCATGCAACGTATTCGTGTAAATATAAAGTGTTAGAACAAAAGAAGCAAGTTTGTTTAAAAGTCTAAAAGACATCGACTCACTTCATGTGTTTGGTGTGAAAWAGCTTTCCAGTCATAGAGAATGAGGCATCAAGCTCATCATTCTCATAGAGCAAGCAAGGATCATTCACCATAGGCAACTTCCTCTTCTTGTAGGCTGCCACACAAACTTGAACGAGCCGGGTAAACGGGCTCCCGGACGGATCCAAATGCCGGTAAAGCCGGTACCCGAACATAAAGCTTAGGATAGAAACGATCATCAAGGCAGTTGGTATGCCAAGGCCCAAACCCCACCCAATGTTATCTTGKATATAAACCAAAACAGTAACAGCCACTAAAATTGATGTTCCCATTGCAAAATAGTACCAATTGAAGTACTTCCAAGTTTTGCTCTTGTTATTTGGGTCGGACTCGTCGAACTGCTCCGCCCCGAACGCCACGACACAGGGTCGGATCCCACCCGACCCWAGTGCCGCTAGGTATATGGATATGTACAAAATTGCAAGTTGTCCACCACTTGCTTCTTCTCCTGGTGGTGGCCTTAGCTTTGGTGCAATTGCTGATATTGTTAAGCATATCATGCCCTACATTGTTTTGTACGTACCACACAATATCAATTTAGGGTCAAATTTTTAGATTCATACGGCCATCAAATAATGGAATAAATAAATAAATAAATAAATTTATACGGTATTTTTGAAAGTTTCGATAATTCATCATGATGAGTTAGATCATAAATATGTACGGTTCTAAATTAAATATACGTTGGAAGTATGTGAAATTTATTTTGAGAGTAGTCTAAACACTAAAGTATGATATATATTAATTGATTCTACGAGTTTTACGTAAAGTTTTCCTATTATTAGACAAACCAAACGAGGAACAACTCTATAAACTTAGTATGTCATTAAGGCAAATGCTTAAATCAATTTGATGACAAAATTAAGCAATTTTTATTCATTATTAGAAGTTCAAAATTATTGTTATTTTCTTCAACGTGATTTGGTAATTCGTTATATGGCTTCACTTCAATTTACATGCATGATTTGGCAAGTTGTTATGGGGCTTACATACCACGTGAAACTTCATGAATGAACTTATTACTACTTGTAGATTTTTTTTTAATGTACGTGATGCTCCTACTACTTAATTAAGTTGATTAATTTTCATTATTGTTGGTGTATTTTATACACTTATATATTAAATTAAAAGGAGAAATTAGTTTGTAAAAGATCAACAATGAGTTATTATTATTTAGACCTTAGACATCGTCTTCCTATGTTTATACCGATAATATAATCAGCGTAACTTTGTAAAAGCATGTTCAATTCAATATTACTATACTATTGAATTGAAAAAAGAAACAACTTTTAATTTTAAGCATGATCGTGTAAGAGAGTTTAACAATAACAACTATAAGTTTAGACCACTGTTGATTTTAGGTGAGGCAAACAAGGCCTTAATATGATTTGTCACTTTAATTAAAATTGAACACATAACCAACTATATTCTAAATATAGAATTGTGTGGTACGTAATAGAGTGTGTATAATGAAAGTAGAGGGAGTGGAAGCTTACTAGTTGGTAGATAATGGAAGCAATGGTAATAGTCCAGAATTTTCCGGCATACGAGTCGGCGATAAAGGCACCTAGCAACGGGGTCAAGCTCCCGGTGCCACCAAAGTTAGTAAGAGTGTTAGCAGCTTTGGTTAATGGCATGTTAAGCTGCTGAGTTAAGTAGCTTATCATGTTCGTCTGAAATCCTACTACTGCTAACTTCTCGCACACTTCATTTGCTGCAACAATTACAAACAAAACACAAGTTAACAACAAATAAATTTATGTAAAGTACTAATATATAATAATCACACAATCATATAGCAACACGAGAATATGATATGGAAGAACAAAACGAGAAGTGGATGTCAGCTAGCTTAATTAGCCCGTACCAAAATGAAGGCATAGTAACGAGGCCACCTTAGGCCTTTGTTTGGGTTTGGTGCCATTTTGGGAGATCCAATTTTTCATGTTACTACTCATCACTTACTTTGCGTATTTGAATATATATAGTAACATAAATGGGGGTACGACTCATTTTATAGGCTGTAAAATGAAGGTTAATTAAGAGAATATAAGAAATTAAGAATAATAATAATTGAAGAAAATGGTGGTCAATTTTGCAATCTAGGGTATAAGTTGCTGATGTGATGACACTAGAATCTCACTAACGACCGACTATAAGTTACACTCTAAACGTTTGTTTTTTATTAGGCTATAATAAGTAGATATCTAGTATACTAATAATGAAATATGGATGAGTTATAGGTGTTGCTAGGATGGTTAGTTGATGTAACTAGCTAGTAACTACCTAGTTAGACCTTTGGCACTAAAAAGGAGACTTCGAGTTCGATTTCGAGTGTGTTTCCTGTTTAAAGAGCATCTTCAATGTGATATACGAGTACAATAGAAATCTGTTTGTGAATTATCTAAAACTGTAAGCAAATGACCTATCTTTTGAATTTGAAAGAGAAAAAACCCTTATGGCGATGTATGTATAAACTATTGTTAATGAATGTCTTGGCTGTGATAATAACTAACTATTTGTACGATACAACCTCAATCATTTTTTTTCAATTAAAAAAATATGTAATTGTTAAAAGAATGTTGTTTGTAATCTATAAAAACAAATAACAAAATATGGTTAAATACAATCGTATGGCTGCAAAAAAATGTCTTTTATATATTAATATATATAATATTTATATATATATAAGATTAACACTATTTTTAACTTCAAAAACATATGTATTCAAAATTGATTGTTAACTATGAAAAATAATATTTTAAAAAAAAACAAAATGGAGGAGAATAAAACACTCTCAAACAAAGAAAGAACTACGTGATGAGACTATTTACTTAGTGAAATAGATATATACTCAAAATCATTATAAAATATTAAAAAAAGAAAGCAATAAGGATAAAAAATACCAAGTTTTAAAAAATGAAATAAAATATGAAAGAGCAAAGAGGTTATAAAGAGAAGATACAAGGTCTAAAGTGATATTTTAATTTGACAAAAAGTAAAAAATAGATAAAACTAATTAAGATAAAAGTAATAAGGATGACACTTGTCAACTTAATTACAATGAATCAATAATATAGTGTGACCAGTGTCAAATTATGTTTAGGGATTCGTTTTTATAGTAATCGGTACTCTGTATTCAAATATATTAAGGTTGTTATTATATACTCCGGACCGTAATAAGTATAGATGTAATCACATCTACCCTAAGCACCTTCATTCTTAGAATTAACGATCCATTGTTTAGTGTTCAATTGTCAAAACATAAAAATTCAAGATATAAATTAGTAGATTGGTTGACATAATTTCTATAACAACTCTTCCATTCCATAGTGATCTTTTTCCGACAATATGAGTCTACCTTTGTTCATTAAAAACCTGCTAGCTAAATCGTGTTTTTTGCATAATAAGTCTTGGGCAATGATTCAAAGGGATTTGATATGAAATTTTATTACCAAATTTGAATTAACTAGCTTAATGGTTAACATCCACACAGATTAAAGAATTATTTTAAATAAATACGTGTATGATTAGTGTATTATTTTAATAAACTACGATTATATAAATGACGTTGTCTATTTGAATTAAAATTTTGCGTACAATACATGTTTTTCGATAAATCAGAAGGGCTTAATATAACATAATCTTCCATGTCCATTGAATCTTGGTTAATGATCATGCATGAAGGCAGTGGTGAGGCATAAATGTTTGGTATTAAGGAAAGTACTCCACATGTGTGCCACCTTTTAATAAAGATGTATAGGTTATAAACCTCGGTCAACAATGCTCGGGTGCCCCTATTGACAAAATAACTCTGTTGGATTACATGCTACAAACAACAACAACACCTTCTATCTGCAATCAATACCGTTGGCTCTACCTTACATTTGATGGGCCACAAATCAAAGGCCAAAACAGCTTAAGCTTTTGATGATCCGAAAATATAATATATACTTATCATTTGGAATGCTCTTGCATATATTCATCCAATCATTACTGTATCATCTACTGTCCAAAATTCACAACACCAATGCAGCAACTATCCATATTCTCAAATGGACTTCAACACGCAAAGTGTGAAGTAGTTATGCCAAGAATGATGATGCAATGTTGCTCCTTGAGCTAAAATGACGCAAATACTTCATATATTTTCTTTTCATATAGACTCTTAGCCCTCTATTTTCTTCTATTTCCCAACGTTAGTCGAACTATCACAACTAAAACTTAACGAACTTATCTTAATTATCTTAACTTATCTTATTCTCAATAACTACTGAAAAAAGTTGAAGAGAATAGACCTCTATCACCTCCCCTCACGGCTCACCTGAACTTTGAAAGCCCTTTGACTTAAAATGTAGACGCAACACATGCCCACTCATACGTGACGTAACTATCCAATCAGAAGAGAGAGGGAATGAGCAATTCGAACCTATACTATTTGTCACGTTATTCTGATATCATCAAACCGACCATCTCAACCTATGACTATGAGATTATTGAATTTTTGGATTGGAATAATGCAAAACGATGAAACATTCTCCAAATCTATTTGACCCAATTTTGTCGAAAACACTCTCAAAAAGATCAAGTAAAGATCAATAGTAGAGATCTAGAGAAATACATTAAGCCATGAGATTGGGTGTTTCAATTCTAACTAGTTTTTTGACCCTGCAATCACGGCGATAGATATTTTTAGTTAAACTTTTATCTTTGTATATTATAAAAGTCTTGAATATGATACATGAAAAATGAGATGATCAAATATGAGAAGAATAAAAATTTCTAAGAACATTGTCACTTGTCTTTCACTGAGGATGAAGACGGGTGATACTCATTTCACCATTTTTTAATGATAGAAAATCTAATTTCAAATGATGGAAACTCTGGTGAGTTTGAGAAATTTTTTATCCATAACTCTTTTGACCTATAACTCTAACTCATTTATTAAAATTTCATTTAACTTCATTTTTTTTTATTATATGCAAAAATATTTTAATCTAACATAAGTTGCAATAAAAAATATATTAAATATTTCACCCAGTTTACACCCGCCACATGTAGCTATGGATGGATGAATGGATGTGTGAATGTGGTCATGCTCCACCGCTCAATCTAATCATTTTCAACGCTACTTTTAACTTGGATGATAATGTTTTCTATGTATCTATCTTAGGTATTTTAAAAAAGTGGATGATACTGTATTGATTACGAACGTCTTCCTATTAGAATATTTATTAAGTATAGATATAGATATAAATCGAGATGAAATTGTAGTTGTTTAAGAACGAAATAATATTAGAATTAAATCAAGTTAAAATGCAGCGAAGAAACGTAAAGCCATAAATAATGAGTCGAGTTAAAAGATTATGATTTGAGGATTTGAAGGTATAAAGAATGAAATAAAGTTTAATTTAGGAGAAATAGTTTAATATGATATGTTAATGAGATCGAGGAAGTGAATGACGTGTCCTTGTGATGAGGAGGAAGTGATTTATTTGTGAAAAAAAAATGTTTTAAAATGTCACGTGTCAAATTTATGTGTTAGGGGTGAGTTTTAATATCTTAGGTATAGAGGTATAGATTATCTTCAACCTCATAATTGGTTATTGTTCAATGTATCGAAAACCTAGAATATGAAAAATAGGGAATCCAAATCGCGTTTTGTCAGTTCTTGATCGTTTCGCCGTAAAATTCGCCGGAAACACATCGAAGATGCGCGCTAGACATCCTGAAGAGAGAGAAAAAACAGCCAGAGGGCCCAGGGATTTGCACCCTGGGGACCACCTCCGATGCTTAAGTCAACAAAGGGAGGAGAGAGAAAAAACAAAAGTGCGAGAGAGTGTTTTGAGAGAGAGAAAGTGTACTGGTGTTGGAAATCTCAAAAGATGGTCCCCTGATTCTGTGGTCCTCAATCCTATTTATAGGCAATATGAGGGCATGATCGTAATTTCGCTAACAGTCAGAAGGATCTAGAAGATCTCCTAACAGAATTCTGTTAGACTGCTTCTCCAAGAAGCTATCTTCTGTTGACTGGTCAACGCAATCAGTAATGGTCTTTCTGTAATTATCCATTGGGCCTGGCCCAGTTTCAGATGGGCCGRAACAGTTATTGTTATCGTTGTATCTACTAGGGTAGCGCAAATTTTACTATGGTCCCGGGACCATGGTCCTCATCATGGTCCCGGGCAAATGTTCATTTTCGAAACTAGAAATGTTCATCTCAACGTGTAAAATGTTCATATCTGAAAATGAACACTTGTATTTTCGAAAATAAACACATGTATTTTCGAAAATGAACATTTCTAGTTTCGGAAATGAATATTTACCCGGGATCATGTTTAGAAACATGATCTCGAGACCATAATAGACCTATTGCTAGGGTAGGCTAACTAGGCTTTTGTATTGTTGGGCTAAAGTAGATGGATCGATCATAACAAAAAGTCAAGACATGTGCGTAAAGTGTTAACCATATACAAGTAATTGTAACAATGAAGGATAGTGCTAGTCACAAAAAAAAAATAAAAATAAAAAATAAAAAAAAAATAATACAATGAAGGATATTGACGAAGTATGACATATGCATACTTCGTATTTGAATGTTTTTTTTTTTGACAAGGTATTTGAATGTGAAACGTTAAATTTCCTTTATTCTTTCGTAATTGCAATATTTTCACATCTGCTTGTGTTGATATGAAAGCACATCTTTACAAGTAAATATTCAATGGTCTTTTTTTGTTAAAATTATATTAAAAAAGTTAATTTTTCAAAAGTGTATATCAAGCCCGAAGTAACAAGATTCAACATGATACACGTTTCTTCACGTACAAACCCGCAAAAAAAAAAGATTGATACAGCCAAAAGTGTTTGAATAACGTAGTAATCGACGTTATAGAACCGATAGGCAATAGCTTGACACAGGTAACAAGCCAAGGGCAAGGGTGGCGAGGAAACAAGTTTGGTTTGGAAGTTTATCACAAAATCATACGTGGCCTGCTTCAACTTCTTGGGTAGTGGAGACTGTAGTGGAGGTTTGTCTTGTCAATTAGTGCACTGCTCATGGGTTGGGTGGGCAATGCATATCATGATTCACTCTCTCTCTTCTCTCAAACCAGAAAAGTGAGAGTCCTTTCTAATAAAAATGACCATAACATTTTATAACATAGTGATTTTGATGGACCACATTGTTGTTTCTCTTAAGGCTTGGAAATAGTATGCACACCCAATGACTAAGATACACTGCACATTTTTCTGAGTTCTGATAAGATTGCTTGACAGTTTCAGGATTGCATTTGGAGTCTATTACCTTTCACCATAGCTTAGCTCCGACTGAATTCAAATTCGATTCGGTTATTGTACACGCTTAGTTATCGCGGTAATCTCCCAATAAGATTTCTTCATATGGCGAGGCTTGAACTCAAATCTCCCTTAAGCGAGTCAAACTGCTTACACTTGAGTCAACCCTATCGTACCTTTCAACTGAGTTAGTGCTTGATTGTCATAGAATAAACTGGCTATCTTTTTCTTACTGTATGTTTTAGTTATGAGGAAATATGAAAGAATGAAACAAATTCACACTCTAAACTTCTAAATGACATGAACTTGATGAGAAATTGAAAATAACGAATCAAGTGCTTGATCTTGAGTTTAACAGATTTAACTAGATCATTGTATAATTTGTTTTCTAAGCTTGTCATTTTCAAATATTGAATTTTTTTTCTTGATTTGTGGTTCCTTGATCATTTGGACTTATGGCACTTCTTCCTTTCCATGTATCACTCAAAATAATGGATGTATCCTTAAATTGACAGTAACATATAACATGTTGAATTTTTGAAAACAGGAAATAACTACTCTGCATTTTAATGTATAATTTTACAGATTTCCTAAATAAATATACTCATGGCTTTCAAACAAAAAAAAAAATCTTATTTGTCTCTCAATCACGCACTTTTCTTACCTTTACTTCTTAGAATCATAGTTAGATCTGTCGAATACGTTTTACTTCAGACTCATCTGAATTTTACAATTGCCTAAAATGTTTGATACAATGCTGATAAAATGTAGTTTGTGTCATAAAAAGACTGACTGAGTCGCGCAGTAGCAAACTAAAACCTTTTCAATAACAGAGAAGAAGTGAAACAGACTAAAGGCCAACACAAACTGGGTTTTTCAGTCTCATCTGATAACTCAGCTTGGTAACATATTACAACTTAGATGCCTTTGTTAACTATATCACGCATTAAATATAAACAATTGGGGACCAAAACATGAGCACAGCAGTACATACAGTCTTAAAGAGAACCATAGGAACATGAGTTCGCAATGCATGGGAATTAAACACAGTGGTGCCAAACAACACAAACAAGAAGCAAATGCAAACGACCTCCAGAACTTGTTGTAAAGGATGGTTAAGTCTCAGAAAGCATCATCATTTCACAACTTAGTCCTAAACTCATGCAAATGATCTAGAAGAAAATTAGCTGTGAGCTCCTCATTTTTGTTGCAGCAAAGTATGCCTCTAGAACAGTTGACCGATCAAAACCCATAGCTCAAGCTGCACACCGAAGAATATTAATACAGAACTAATTTGTTATATATTAGCAAGACTAGCTTAGTTGCTTAAAGTTTTGAGTATACTATAATTAGGGTTAGATCCCATTCATACTACTTCCTATCTTTTATGGCTCATAGTCTCTATACACCATAAAGATTATTACCAACTTCATTCATTCTAAATAAATCGTTTTGGTGTTGAGAGTCACAGGGTGGAAATTGTTAATTACAATTAAAAACCTTATGACTAATGGTGTTGTTATCTCTCCTAGTCTCCTCCCTTCTTGTAATCAATCCCTCTTATATCCGATTCTATCCATCCTCTCCCAAATAATGTCCACTCTATGATGCAAATGTTTAGAACGAAGGATTTCGTTGTTGTTATCCAAATACCCACCATGGTGTCTCTCCCATTCACCAACAAATGGTTAGTGTTAACATTATGTTTATTGCCCTGAATCAATTCATTTGGTTTGTTTGGCACGGATAGTATGTTCCAACCAGATCATAAAGGTACATCTATGAACATAGTTTTGCAGGGTTATAGAAATAATCCTGTTAAACACATATCCTGCTAATTTAATCCAACTCACAGCCACCCAAATCTGATCAATYACCACCTGAATGATCTAAATGCTAAGCATGAACAAATAATGCATAGGAAAATATACACCAGCGATATCATTATTCACAAAAGATCATTTGGAACATGGAAGGAAAAATGGAAAGCCACCGAATACTAACCCGTTCTATGGCTGCATGCTCCCCTGGAGTAACTTGTATAGACTGAGGCATTGCAGCAGCGAATCGCTCTAGTATGTTCCTGAAAGGGATCAAGGAAAGACTACACACTCACAATTTACGAAATACAGAAAATMTATGTATTCTCTTGGAGCAACAGAGACAAAGGTTGGAATCTAGAGGATTTAAGCTAAGTCATTTTGGAATGTCGTTTGGGGTCACAAAGGGGGAAATGATGGTGTGGTAAGGTTGGACTGAAAAGATCGGGCCATGAGTGAGTAGTTTAAATATCTTAAGTCAATCATCCAAAAGAATAGCGATATTGAACAAGATGTGGCTCACAGGATTAAATTGGGATGGGTTAAATCATCCCTTTAAAAACGAAGGGAAAATCTACGGGACTGTTATAAGAACATAAGACCGGTATTGCTCTATGGTACAAAATGTTGGGCTTCTAAGAAAGAGGATATTTAAAATCTATGGGTCATAAGACCGGTATTGTTCAAATAGATGTATGGGAACACTCAACAGGATAGAATCAAAAATGAAGTTATTTGCACGAAAAGTTGGTGTTGCGCACATTGTGAGCAAGTTAAAGGAAAATCGCTTGCATTGGTTTGGACATGTAAGACGGAGACCCAGGGAACACCGGTGTGAAGAGTGGAAGAGTGGGATCAGGGGGATATCAAACGAGGTAGAGAAAGAAAAAGATATGAAGTTCATGGATTACAAGAGAGTGAGACTCTCGATCGTAGGGGGTGGAGGAAGAAAAACTTTGTAGATGACTTCCCGGAGTAATCACACTTTTGATTCATGTTAGTCGACCCCACTTATGGGACTAAGGCTTTGATTGATTGGTTGCTTCCTCGCCACTTAAGATTCAGATATCTAAAAGACAAGCAGAACTCTTACCCCTGTTCACCTTCAACAGGTTCATTTAATAATCGCTGAAAGTCTGCTGGATGTTCTTGAATAAGCCTCATCAAATTTGGATTTTGTTTTCCTAGCTCTTGAAGCATGGGCTATCATATAAGAAATTTAATGGACAAAGAAAATGTTAGAAGCAAACTGCCATCCAAAAGAGCAAAAGACACTGGCGAAAAAAGCACCTGCAAAGTCTCAGGATTAGCTTGCACCATGGCTCGTAAGGCTTGGAACTGCATGAAGAATTGAAGACAATATAAAATAAGTTATTCAACTTAACCTTCATCGCCCCTATTCAACGTAAAGGTCCTTCATGTGGGAGAGGACTCAACAGCAAGTACAAAATGCACAATTATRTTTATCTATTGTGAACAAGCTAACAACTTGCTTTATTAAAAAATAACTTACTTGTTCACTGTTGCGCAGAAAATCCAAGGGACCCGAGAGAGCAACATTTAAGCCCAGAGTGGGAAGGCCCTGTTTCCAAAGTAAAGCTTGAGTTCAAGACTGCAGGTTAAATAGGACTCCAGAGGACTGCTTTTTAAATATCTAGTTGGTCATATAATCAGAAATATTACATACCTGAGAAAAATTGTTCRAGGRACCTGCATTAGGTTGACTGGACGGTAATGTTGCTGGTTGTGAAACCTGTGTTGGCTGCTGAGACACAGTTGATGCATTTGAAGGCTTCCCAGCTTCAGGTTGCTCAGGGACACCCTATAACATTACGCAGGCCAATATGATAATAAAACATGATGGCTGAGCTAAAAAGGGGTTTACTTCAACAAACTTATTTTTTTWAAAAAAGCTCATCATGTGACTTTCAAGAAAACGCCAACATGCTTTATCTTCTATGCATAATTGGGAAGCTGGACATGGTTGACACAACATAGTAAAAGATGAAGTACAAAACTTAACTTACAGAATAAAGATACTCAACAGCTCTCTCTGGGTTATTAAATGCGGCATGAAGAGCACGAATGACAGTGTCTCTGTCCCAAACTCCTCCGCCCATATCAAGTATGTCCTGGATTGTATCCTCAAGGCCGTGTCCAGCAGCAAGATTTGAAGCAGCCTGATCACTAACATAAGATTCTGACCTGCAAAACAGAAAGCTTTAGAAAGAAATACAAGACTTCACATAATTCATTTCTTTAGGTTTCAAAAACACAAAGCAAGTAGACACTAACACAGAAGAGGCATCAACGGGAGAAGTTACTGATGTGGGTACAGATGCAGGGCTGCAAAATGTGCAAATGCCATTACATAAAATTACAAATTCCCAACCATAGCTTCTAAAAGAAATAAACAACAAAACTGCAGAACTCACACAGGACTGACAGGAGCATCAATCACAGTGGTCGAAGGTGTAGTAGGTTCCTCAACAGAAGAAGACTCAAGTGTTGCAGGAGCCTAAAGTTAAACACATGATTGTTGTAAACGGAAATTTTGTTTTAAAGTTCTTTGCAGGCAAAAGTTTCAAGTTATAAAAAAAAAGATCAGCCAATGAGGTMGTCTTCTAAAATTGCATAGATACTTAATGACAAGATCAAGGAAATCGACAGGCAAGGCTGAAGTCATACACAAAACATCAACTATTGTGATGCAGCATAGAAACAGAACTGCAAGTTGAGACTTCATTACCATAAACTACAGGTTGTAATGAATTTTTATATTGGAAAAATCCTTTCCATTCTTTCACCAGACACCAGAATCTTTAATAGTACAACTTGCAGACAAAGATACTAAATGAAAGATTACCACTAAAATAATCCAAATGCAAATCATCAACCAACAGCTACTCAGAAGTGTAGCTCAATCCAAATGCATGTGTCTCTTCATTATCAATCAATCAATCAAAGCCTTAGTCCCAAATGCAGATGTCTCTTCAGTATGAATAATCTAAATAAAGCCATAACTAGATTTTCAAGGGTAAAAGGCAAGTTTTAAGGCTTAAAATTTCACATGGTATAGTAAAGGAGCTCCAAAATTATTTAAGAGCAATTAAAAAAACACATAAGTTAGAAAATTGAGAAGATCCCTAAATTTTGATGATTAATATAGGGTTTACTAAGTCATGCTAAATATGAACTTACTAAACAATGTAAAGGGAAGTGTCGTTTTTATGCTACTCCCTCCATCCCAAATTATTTGTGCACCAGGAAATTAAGAATGGTTGACAGAGAGATAGAAGAATATAAAAATTTGAATTGGTATTGGAAATGTAGGCGAAAGTAGCCATTAACATAGTTTTATGATGAAAGATACCAAAACAGATAAGATAGAAAGAAGAGGTGATGAAAATTAAGCAGACAGATTCTAACAAGGAATGAAATGAGAAACAAGACTCAGCATTATTGCATTCTTGTAAAAGAACCTTGTGACCTAAATGGCTACATGCTGCCTATTAATTTACACTTCTCCAACATAAAGTTCTTTTACATCTTTCTTTAATGTTGAGCTCTCTGGGAAAAGGAATGCTAACATTTTCATAACAACCTTTCTTGCAGTTATAACCATTCAAAACATACCGCTGCATAAACTTGGAATTTTTAAAACCCACTTCACTTTAAACTCGCTTACTGTTTCTGTTGATACTATGAGTTATGACAACTAAAATAAACTTATTAAAATGCTTGAATAATATTTAAAACAAATATGTATGACTGCATGAACAACATTGTAGATTGTACTTACCTTGGTTAGGGCTTGTAGGCATAGCTGCAGCTGCCACTGAAGTATCCCAGAAGAACCCTTACTCTGACAATCCCAGTCATTAGGTGTTAATGGAAAATGTTTTCCAAAGGATACAACAACAAAACACTCCTTGAAACACAATCGAAGAATGACAGTGCGAAAATATTAACTTAAAACTTCACTCATGTCAATGTTTAGTCCACTTTTAAGTTATTGGTTATCTTATTGCTAAAATATAACAATTGAGATTACAAGTATCTATTTCCAAAATGATAATGAACCTGCGATTTTTCCCAAAAAGGCTTTTCATAAATATATACAAAGTAATGAAAACATGAAAAGACTTCCAACTGTAGCTGTTGCATCTGTATACTCATATAATTCTCTAACTTTCCTGCCATTATCGTTTTTAAATTTACATTTACAAAGCTTTTAAAACTAGAGAAAATCATTGTATTGAATTTAAAGATACAGCTACATATATTTCGATCTTTCAAATTCCCTTTCTCAAACTTGGTTATTTCTTTGTTGCTATTAACAGTAAAAGTGCGCCATGAAAACTTGTAAATAGAACATGTATAGAAGCATATAGCATGATTGCATCAACAGCCCCCGAAGGCCTAAAGAGAAGTAAAGAGTACTTACTTTGGATGTAGGCATAGGTGCTGCCRCCACTGGACTTTTTCTGGAAGAACTCTTCGTCTGCTGATCCACAATTATTAWTTAACGACAATTAAAATCGAGACAGACATAAGGAAAATACGGATGCAAAAAGGCAGATATCACTCTCTAGTCTCTAACTCTCTAGAATGATAGCCTATATCGACATTACTCTTATTTCATTAGCCTAAGGCAGCTCTTAACTTTGCAACAGTACCTTAATTGAGTACATGACATTAGTTGATTTCTTCCCTCAAAAATCTTGACCCATATTGATTGTTGATAAACTTTTCAGACAGCATACATTGTACTCGTAGAATGTTTCATCTCATTTTTTGTTCTATTTTTCCCATAATTACTCTGTTATGCTTCTAGAAAATTATAATTAGTTGCACTGATTGTAAAAAAAACCATTGTGTACATTTGGAACTTCCCAAGCCCAACTTGACAACTTTAAAAACCCAAATAAGTGTGTAAATTATAAATAGAAAAATATATAATACGATAGGATGATAATCACGGTAAGTACCTTGGATGTAGTCATAGAAGCTGCTGCTGCTGCCACTGAACTTTCCCCAGAAGAACTCTTACTCTGAATGTCAATTCACTAGTATTAATGGCAATGCCAAACCAAAAGCAACAACAATGAAGTACTAATGTGAAATGCAAATATTGCTCTCTTTAACGGAAGTTCATTTTGGCATTACTGTTGATTAACTTTACAACAATCTCAATCCTCAATGATTTGAACACATGACAATGACATACTTCAATTCATCCGTCAAATATTCATAACCATGATATMAATCAGATGATTCCCGGTTAGAAGATTTCTTATTCTGAAATTCCGCAATCATAATATAATATCAAGGGCATATGCAAATCAATGAGAGACAACGAGAAAATACTCAAAATACAAATCAACGAGAGACRACAACAAAACTCTACTGAGATGGAGATATCACTCTCGTCAATAAAAGTCCACTTTGACATTATTGTTAAAATCCTTAATGTGACAAATATACCTCAAACCTCAAATGATAATGAATCCACAACATACTTTAATTGACTTTACCACTGAACAAAATTTAATCAGGATATCAATAAATATACTCGTATTAAAAGACTGCAGTCAATATTCTCATATAATTCATCTAAACTTCCTTCTCTTGAACTTACTAAGAAAAGCTTCTATAACAAAACGACAAAAAAAACATTGCATTACTTTCAAAGGAACATCTATGATCTATGTGTATTTTAAGTTTTAACCTATCCAAATTACCTCATAAACTTGGTTATTGTCTTAATTGCTGCTAACAATTAAAAGTGACCCTTGAACACTCGTGAAGAGAAGTTCCGGGGGGGAAAATGGCATGATTGCATGAACAGCACCAAGGCCTAAAGTGCACTTACCTTAGATAAAGGCATAGGGGATGCTGCCACTGAACTTTTCTCCGAAGAACTCTTACTCTGCCAAAAACAAATCATTTAGTATTATTGACAAAGTCAAAAGAAAGTGAGCCAACAAGAAACAACTAACATGAAATGGACATATCATACTCTTCAATTGTTGTCCGCTTTGACATTACTTCTTACTCATTGGTCCAAGTAACCTTAAGAAAAAAATTACCTCAATCCTCATATGAGAATGACCACATGACATTATGAATACTATCCCTCACTATTAATAACCAAAATGTAAATCAGAATATTGAAAGAAATTGCACACAAGTATTATAGTAYGCAACTCATAATTTTCAAGTGTTTACTTCTATAATCTATTCCATTCTCAATTACCAATATGCTTCTAACATTACAATTTTACAATACATTACATAAAATGTTAAGGTACCATTGATGATTTGTCAATAAATTATCAAAGAACCTTATGCCATGCTTGCATGGACATATACTCAAGATTGACCTTACCTTGGATATAGGCATAGGAGCCTTAGGTGGTGCTGCTGCCACTGAACTATCCTCAGAAGATCTCTTACTCTGACAAACCCAAGCATAAAAGTTTAAATTCAAATCCAATAAAGACAACAAGAAAAATCTAACATGAAATGCATATATCACTCCCTTCAATAACMGCACTTTGATAGTTTGACACTTTTATTATATCATTGGTCTAAAACAATCCTTAAAATTTCAACAGTACCCCAATATCGAAAAATGATGAACCTCCAACATAATTAACTATGGCTCTCATTTATCTTCGCCAGAATATCAAGATAGATTTTTAAKTATCTTGGGTCAATCATCCAAAAAATGGTGATATTGACCAAGATGTGGCWCRTAGGATTAAGTCGGGGCGGCTTAAATGGAGAGCAGCTACGGGAGTGTTAGTGCGATTGAAGCATCCCTCTAAGGTTGAAAGGAAAATTCTACGCGCTAATATAAGACCAGTATTGCTCTGTGATACAAAATGTTGGGCCTMCAGGAAAGAGCATATTCAAAAGGTTGGGGTCACTAAGAAGCGGATGTTGAGATGGATGTGTGGGAATACTCTACGGGATAGAATCAGAAATGAAGCTTTTCGTGAGAAAGTTGGTGTTGCAGATATTGCAAGCAAGCTAAAGGAAAACCGTTTACGGTAGTTTGGGCATGTAAGTCGGAGATCTCAAGAGGGGCACTGGTGCAAAGAGTGGAAGAGCGGGACCAGAGAGATTTAAAAGAGGTAGGAGGGAGACCGAAAATGACTTGGTGGGAAGGAGTTAAAAAGGATTTGAAGCAGTTGGATTTGCAAGAGAATGAGGGCTCTCGATCATAGGGAGTGGAGTAGGAAAATCTATGTGAATGACATCCGAAATAGTCCTTTTGGTTCATGCCGGCTTCATTTATGAGAATAAGGTGAGGTTTATTGAATGCATCATAAGATTTTTCAGATATCATAGCGTGTATTACAGTAAATGTTATTCATCATTTTTTCTTTCTCGTTCAATCAAAATTACTTCGTTACATCTTTAACATATTAGTATATTAAATACATTGCATTTAATGAAAGTTGCAAACGTATTGCAAAATAAATTTGGACCCTTTCATACCCAATGTCTCAGGCTAGGTTAGGTTATTGTATTGTAGTCATTAACACTTGAAGTTACAAGCCTATTTGTGCAAGACCTTGCTAACATGCTTTAATATAATGGTAATAATGCAAGAATACTATGATGACAAGAGCACAAGGAGGAAATGTGAAACATTTAAAAAACTAGAAAATTAACCAAAGATATTGCAATGGCAAGCTTGAATTGCTAAAGAAATAAATGTCAAAAACAACAAGGACTAAACAAGCAAACGAATACATGGCATCATTGCATGAAAACCACCCTAAAGCATACTTACCTTGGATGTTGGTGTAGCATCAACTACAGAACTTCTTTAGAAGAATCTTTAATCTGACAATGATCCATTCATTTAGTATTATAACAATTTAAATCCAAAAGTGACAAGTTGGAAATACTAAAGTGAGGATAAGTGAAAAATCAACAAACATATGGTGTGATTGCATGAAGAACACCCTAAATTTACTGGAGTATTACCTTGGATGTAAGCTTAGCTGCTGCTGCCGCCACTGAAGTTACCCCAAATAAATCTTACTCTGACAACATCAATCCTTTGATATTAATGGAATATCATAATAACTAGAGACAACACAAAAACACCTTGAAATACCATAGTATGCATCTCTATTATGTGTCTAATTTACTTTCTCTTTTATTCCAAATTACTTTGTTATGATTTTAACATAATGATACGTTGCATTTAATGCAAAGACATCAATGCATTTTTTGACCTTCCAAGCCCCCTTTCAAACTAAGTAATTTGTGGTGGCTATTACAATCAAAATAAACCAACAGAAACATGTGAAAATTAAAGAAACATATGGTATAATTACAAGAACATGCAACGCACCAAGGGCAGGAGGCATCACGTGGGCATCATCATCCTGACTCAGAGGCGGTTCAAAAGCTCACCACAAACCCAAAGTTACAACCGTGAGCAAGTGGAGACAAGTGCTTTATGATCTGATCAATAAAGACACAAGTACAAGTACTGTTGAGATATATGTTGGTACTTTGTTAGCAGTAGCTTTTTGCTTGTTTGTTTGTAGTATGTTAGTTTACTTTTGCTTGTTTGTTTCTAGTATGTGAGCTTACTTAAGGGGGGAAAAGCTTTTGAGAGCTTAGCTTGGCATTTGTAATTTGGGTAGTTTTGGAGACTGGTGACCTTAAGTCACTATTGGAGAGTAGTGGCCTTAAGCCACCCTTTTGTATCAGCATATTTGATTAAGTCCCAATTATTGCCTTCATCACAATTATCATACAATTAGCATTTACATATCTCAAATTACAAGCAAACATTACGAGAGAGGGGCAGTAAGTTCGTTACAAGTTGGTATCAGAGCGGGTGGTCCGGGCGGTGTTAAGGCGGTGGAGATGGCAGCTACAGGACAGCGATGGACGAAATAGCCGAGCAAGTTCTGAGTTTGGAGCAGAGGCTGGGAGGGATCGAAACGAATATGTTAAGCCAGGAGGAGCGGCTTGAGAGGAAGTTGGATGAGGCGGTGCGCGGTTAGAGGTCAATTGATCGGAACCATGAGTCACAACGCCGTAACCAAGAAATGCAGAAGAAATCTTCGACGAATTGCACGCAATAGTGAGCCAAAGGCGATCAACAACCCAGACAACCGCATCCACTGGAGGACCAAGGTGACAGCAACCTAGGAGGGGAACTGGCAAACCACCGGGTCGTTTGTGGTGGGGTCCAACATTGGAAGCATTACGGCTAAAAATGCCCACCTTTGATGGGGTGGACCGGATGGATGGATTTTAAGGGGAGAAAAGTACTTTGGGTTCTATCAGTTGAATGAGAAGGAGAAAATTGGAGGCGGCAGTCGGTGGCAATGGAAGGTGACGCACTGAGTTGGTTCCAATGGGAACACCGGTCTCCCAGTGCTGACGTGGAAGGGCTTAAGGCACGAATTTTGAGGTAATTCAGGCCGCCAACGCGGGGTCGCTGCACGAGCAATGGCTAGCCCTCCGTCAAGAAACCACGAGTATCGTAAGAAGTTTACGCACTAGCATCACACTAGTGGATAATCGGAGGGCCTATGTTAGCATTATATTAATGGGCTCAAAGAAGAAGTAAGGTCCGAGTTTGCGATATTAAACCCATTTACACTAGAAGATACGATGGATCTACGGGCCGGATTGAGGAAAAGATCGGGTCGGGTCAAACCGAAAAGGAGGAATGTTACAAGTGTTGGGCAAGCAAGTGGCCTTGGACTTGGTTCGTATCGGGCCTCAGGAGGGTCTGGGTTGGTGGGCATGTATGGAACCCCACTGTTTGAGGTGGCAAAGCCCCAACCGAATCTGATCACAACTCAAGCACCCATAAAGATTCAGAACCACAGACGATTGTTAGAGGCGGAACTCCAAGATCGAAAGCCAAGGACTCTGTTTCCGATGCATGAGAGTATGGGGGGTAACCACAAGTGCAAAACAAAAGAGTTATGCCGTCCTACTGTTAGGGGACCCCGGAGATGGGGGTACGATCTCACGGTATCGACGAGCACGAGAGCAGTGGAGAGGAAAATGGAAGTATCATTGGGTTCGGTGGTTGGCATCTCGAACCCGAGACTATGAAGGTCCAAGGGAAACTGGGCCTAAGGGGTGTGGTGTGATGATTATCCGATGCGACACATAATTTCATCTCGCCGCGGTTGTTCAGGAAGAGGGAATTCGCGTCGTTGTAGTAGGGAGTTTGGAGTGCGTTTTGGGTAATGGAGAACGAATTAAAGGAGAGGGAAGTGTGAGGAGTGTCGTTGGTCTTGGAAGGGGAGTGGAAGTCAACGATAGTTTTTTGCATTACACTTGGGAATGCCGAAGTAATTTTGGGCATTCAATGGCTACTAGCTGGAAACCCCTCATGAGGTTCAAAAGAGATGGCAGGATGGTGGAATTGAGAGGTGACCCCACTCTCGAGGTACTCAAATATCCTTTACGAGCCATGGTTCGTACCTTACAACATGAGAGGGGAGATTTGGGTTGAACTCAACCAAGTCAGGTGGTTGAAGGAGCAAATGAAACACGGTCCCAACATGGAGTGCAGGGACTTTTTGCAGAGTAATGCGGATGTGTTTCAACCACCACAGGCTTCCTTCAATTCGAGGGCATTGAACATGCCATAACACCTTCAGGAAGGAAGCCAACCAGTGAGCGTCCGTCCATACGATACCCCATTTCGAAAAAAAGAGATTGAGAGGCTCATTAGAGAGATGTTGGACGCTGCAATTATTCGACCACAACCAGCCCATTCTCCGCCAGTTTTACTTGTGAAGCAGAAAGGATGGTTCTTGGCGTTTATGCGTAGATTATCGGGCCTTAAATCGTGAAACTATACCGGATAAGAACCCCATCCCGTCAGTCACGAGCTGTTAGATGAGCTCACGGATCCAAGGTGTTCACGAAATTGGACCTCAAATCGGGTACCACCAAATCCGAGTAAAAGACGAAGAATGTCCATAAAACTGCGTTTCGGTACTCACGAGGGACACTACGAGTTCCTCGTAATGCCGTTCGCGCCTCACCAACCACCGAGCGACCTATTCAGGCCTCATGAACGAGGTGTTTAAGGCGCATTTGAGGAAATTTGTGCTCGTTTTCTTTGACGACATTTTAATCTATAGCCGGGATGAAGTTAGCCATGTCCAACATCTCCGAACCGTGTTRGGCAAGCTACGGCAACAYCAATTGGTTGCCAATCACAAAAAATGTGAATTTGGACAAGGGAAAGTAGCCTATTTGGGCTTCATTATATCCCAGCAAGGGGTTGAAGCAGATTGGGAGAAGGTTCAAGCCATGCTTGATTGGCCCACACCAAAAAACGTGAAGGAATTAAGGGGGTTCTTKGGCTTGACGGGATACTATCGCAAGTTCATCCGGGGATATGCTCAGATTGCTCGACCTTTGAMGRAGCAGCTCAAACGAGATAATTTCGGGTGGCACGAGGAGGCAGCAAGGGGCTTTTGAGAGCCTTAAGAGAGCCATRACTACTGCACGTGTCATGGCTATGCCTGATTTTAGTAAACCCTTTGTTTTGGAGGCCGACGCATCGGGTTACRGTTTGGGAGCGGTGTTGATGCAAGAATCACGGCCCGTGGCTTTCTATAGCAAACTATTTGGCCCTCGTTCTCAAGGGAGGTCCATATACAAAAAGGAGATGATGGCGATTTGCTTGGCCGTCGAGAAGTGGCGACATTACCTCTTAGGGCGGCGGTTTACGATTAGAACGGACCAACAAAGTTTGAAACACGTTATGGAGCAAAGGGAGGTGGGAAGTGATTTCCAAAAATGGGTAAGGAAGCTAATTGGGTTCGATTTTGATATACAATATAAACCGGGTGCGAGTAACAGGGTGGCGGATGCTCTCTCTCGAAAGGGAGGAACGTCGGAGCTTATGGGATTGACAGCCATTCAGGGAGTTGATTGGTCCGAGCTATACCAGGAGATCGATGGAGATCGATGGGGATGCTGAGTTGGCACGAATCAAAGGGGAGGTCGAACAAGGGAAGGAAGGGTATAAGGGGTTCCATATTTCTGATGGGAAGCTTAAGTATAAAGGAAGAATTATAATTCCACGAAAGTCCAAATTCGTGCAGTTGCTTCTCAGTGAATATCACAACTCCCCACTCGGAGGCCATCAAGGTGACATGAAGACTTAYCTTCGTCTAGCAACGGAGTGGCATTGGGTAGGCATGCGTAAAGATGTCACCTCTTACGTGAGGGATTGCCGAGTGTGCCAACAAAACAAACACACACAGCAGCAACCAAGTGGCCTCCTCCAACCACTACCCATACCCAAGGCCATTTGGGAAGATATCTCATTGGATTTTGTTGAAGGTCTACCAAAGTCCAAAGGGGTGGACACAATCCTAGTGGTGGTAGACCGTCTCTCGAAATATGCTCATTTTATCGGCCTCAAACATCCTTTTGGGGCTGCCACAGTGGCGGAGGCTTTTGCCAAGGAGGTGGTTAGGCTACATGGCTACCCACGCACCATCGTCTGTCATGTATCTATTATTTGTGTTGTTCTGCCAAGTTAGCAACGATTGAGTGTGGATTGTTTCTTGTCAGTGACTTCTTCATCCTTTCATCTTCAACTGGGCATTGGTAGGAAGCCACAACACACTCTGCTTGCTATTTCATTTAAGTCTAGTTGTTGAGTGTTGACAGCCTGTTCTTAGTTTTTTGATTAGTGCTTGATTTTCCGACATCATATGTTACTGGTTGGAAGGATCTTGGGTGGTGTTGCTATTAAATGTAGCTGAGGGGAATCCAATTTTTCTTGACATGATTATTTGCCCCTAGCACTTATCTCTTTAGCTGGTATGAGTGAAAGTGGAAATGAATGAAAATTAATATTACTAGGTAATTAGAGAATATTCTGATCTTTTTCAAGCTAACATATCCACCTTAAAGTTTCTGTTACAATTCCAAAAAATTGCAACTAAAGCTACAACTCTACAAGAGCTCACTTTTATGCTTCATAATAGAGTTGCTCTGTAGCCTTTTATTTTTTTATTTTTTTTCCCCCTTGTGTGTTATATTTGACATAATGGCCTTTTATAATGGATGTCAGCTAAATGCTAAAACAAAGAATGTATGAGCACAACAATAGAGTAAAATAATGCAAAGTTTTTTGTAATATCTTTAGAAGCCTTGAGAATGTTCGTACAAAACGCAAAGATAATGTTTTCATAAATTGATTTAAATTCGCTTTGAATTCTACTATGATAATTGAATAATCTTCTAATGAATTACTGTATATTCAGAGTTTTGATTGCGTCAGTTAGATTTCATCTATGGTGGGGAGGTTGAGGAACTTACATAAAATTAAGGATTGTTTCTAGACAATAGAATTTTCGAATGGTCTAGGTGGACATCATTGCTGAAGTGATATATTTCATGTGTATATTTCGTGGTTGTTTCTTTGACTTGCATAGTGTTATACTCTGAAATTGGTGGTGTCAGAGAAGATTTTCTGGAGAAGG